>VWZO01014889.1:0-21512 GCA_013396975.1 Bucco capensis
AAGGGAAGGGAAGGGAAGGGAAGGGAAGACTCCTAAAGACATGATCCAATGACAGTACAGGGTTGCTGTTCAGGAGTAACCTGCCAATGACACTGTCATTTAGATTTCCCAAGATACTTGTGAACATCTCATAAAAGGTATTATTACAGTTTATCATGTTGTGATTTATAGAAAAATAGCATGTGATAGACATTTCTATGGAGATCATAATGACCCTAGTGTCAATGGCAAAATCAAAGACCTTTCAAGGGTGTATTCTCTGATATAAACACAACTTAAGGAAAAACAAGATGAGGAAATATAAATGGTAAAGTAGACTAAGATACAGATCTGCATCCAGATTTGATTTTTTTTTATAACACCCTTCTTACTAGAGGACTCTTTCACATGTGTGTTTGCATGTGCATGTGTGTACTCAAACATCTGGGATACACACAGAAAAATGAATCACTAAACTCTGGGTTGAAGCAGACCTATTGGATTGCTGGACTTGTGCCATTCCCATGTCTAAATGTTTACTCATCTGCTCATCAAACCACATGCTTCTCTGCATTCAAGTCCCTGGAATTTCTCTTTATTCTTATTTTACATTAATGGTCCTGCAACCCAAACATTTTCTAAGGGTAATTTCACAAATAACTGGCTTTGGTATTCCCTTTTCCAGCTTTCCCCTTGAGTCTCCTGTTTATAGAGCCAACTATGACACATGCTGTTGTTCCTGAAAAGGTGCTCCAGTAACATGCACCCTAAGAGAATTTTAGGTATTTGGGGTAAATAATGATGTAATCACTTTACGTTTATAGAAGTCTGTAAAAATTAAGCATTCTATGGGCCCCTGATGCTTTCAGCTCCACCATGTCCTGCTCTGAGTTCGGTGGAGGGAAACTCAAAATTTTATTCACAAACTGCATGTTACAGGGTTGAGACAGCCACTTTAATGAGCATTGACTGCCTTCATTTTGTGTTTTTTTGAGCAGTAAACTGGATTTAGTACCAGCTTTTAGGGAATAACTTCTTGCACCTAAGCTTTTGTCAGAAGAGTTAATTTAGTGCCTTTTTTTCCCTATCTCATATTATTTAAAAAATGTTACACAGCACTAATAGAACCAAAAAGCTGCAATGCCTGATTGAGAAGTGCTCTTCAGCCAGCCAACAAAACTGCCTTGCAAACCTATGAACTATTTTACTGGTCAGTAAAAATAAGGCTTTGTATTTTGGAGGAGGATGTGTGTGTCTGTGTTGATGCAAGTTTTTTCTGCTGTGAGCAAAGTTATCCCCTTTTTTTGTTTTTAATCTTTTCAGTCAGTGCTGTTAGTGTCTCTAGCTTTATCAAATGCCAAAGAAGATGTTGCAAGAAGACAGAATGAAAAGCATGAGGCAGCAGTTCAAACGCTAAAGGATGTGTGCAAAGCCAGTGGTGAGAGATAAACAAAGGAGGAGTTCCAGGAAGCAACAGAATGAATGAGCTTTTTGAGAAATAGGCAACGGGGTGTGTGTACTCCTCACATGATTTGCACTTCCTTACTTCGTTCTATCCATTCATATCTTTTCTATTTCTTCTGTGGAAAAGTACTGTGAACTCATTGCCTCAGACAATAGCCTTTGTAAACCCTTTCATTCATAATTATCCATTATTATTTTTAAATTCCATTAAGTACTTTTTAATTATTTCCCAGTCATTAACTATCTGAATCCAAACAATCTATATGGTAAAATATAAATAAGGGATTTTTCAAGCCACAAACTTCTTCTAAGGAGCTCAGAAAATCAATTTAAAAAAGACAGGCTTCTTGCCAAAAGGTTCAAATTTGTCATACAGCAACCTGCACTTGAAAATATTTAGTGTTCTGCATGCAGAAAAAAAAATTAATATCATTAATGTAAATTATACCAGAAGAAGAAGAAGCATTAGCCTTTTTACACAGTTAGGGGCATATCCTTTTAACTTATTATTCTGGGTTCTTTGTGAAGTGTCAATAGCTGTACTTGGCATTGTACAATATTCATACAGCCTCTAGAGAAAAGAACATGCATTGAAAAGGAGACAGTGGCAAAACAGACACAGTGCCTTGAGAAGCACAAAGGAATTTATAGATAGGGGGGTTGACTTTTTTTCCCCTTTATTTTATCTTTTCTGGACATCATCAAAAAAGGAGGCCTTCATTTTTGAAGACTTACAATAGGGCATTTTAGAAAAGATAGCTCGGCGTTGTGATCCTGTGCGAGTCCCCGTGCCATGGATCTTGCCCCGATTGGCATTGCTAATTGTGAGGCCTCATCAACAGAGAGCTGCAGTACAGGGCTGCTTCCACTAGAGGGACCAATTGTTCCTGCATGGCAAACGCTGGGCAGGAGGCTTGGGGAGTGGACGGCCTCTTGGTGCTGCCGGATAGGTGCCACCTTTGTCCTGTCTCGAACAAACAGTCAAGATATTATTTGCCTTAGTAGCAACTAAACACACACCGCTTGTTTTACAAAGCCCATGGGCAGGTTGTAAGTCTGCTGGGTTGGGCTGCCGTTCCGTGGTGGCAACTACAGCTTGACTTCAGGATGTGCAATGAGCTTAGAGCCTCTTCCTCCTTTGGAGCTGATTTACTTATTAATGGGGTGAACTGAAGGACCTGCTGAATGAACTGTGATATTAAAGACAGGATTTGGAGGGTGCTACTCTAAAGCAGATTTACCTGGCTCTAGGAGCCACCCTGCAGAAATCAAGGTGAATGAAGTGGGAGCAGACTGGCTGAAAATCAGCAGATGCAATAGCTACCCAGGATATCACAGCTAGAAAACACTTCTGATCATTTTTAACTTACAGAATTTTAAGTGATGTTATTTGCCTTCAGAAAGCTATCAAATCACCCTTAGTTTATAATCATAGCTTTGCTTTGAGAAGCAGTGAGTTATAAAGCAGCCTGGTAGACAAAGGCATGATAAGAATCCCTGCCTCTGTATTTGGGGAAGAGGTAGGATATGGGCCCAGGTTCCCTCTATTTATTCCCTCTGCTTTTCCTAATCTGTTCTTAACTGGGCACCTGCTGCAGCAAATAAGAAAGCACTGGAGGAAGAGGAAATGGAAATGCTGCACTACAAAGTATGGTTAATAATATTTATTAATGCATGCAGAGAACTATTACATTAAAAAATTAATAGAGGTCAAAAGTCAGCTTCTAATTCTCTCCAGGCAAAAGAACGAATTTATTAAAAAGCAAAAAAATGTATCCATAGAGAAACTTCCCCCATTTGCTTTATTGCATGAAATATAGACATCATTTTGACACTCAGTTGATGAAAGAGAAGAAAAGAAACTAAAATTAACACTCAGGTAGTTAACATTAGCCACACCATGGGAGGGGGGACAAAAAGTCAGCACACTGGGTTTGACACAGGCTATGAGAGAACTCTGTTAAAGTTTGCAGAGCATCATTTCTTAAGAAATCTTTTCACAGAACCAGCTTTCATTATATCATATCTTCAGTATAGATAATCTTGGCATGGAATTATTTTACACACTGCAACTAGCTGAAAATCTGAAGAAAGGATATCCAGATCTTCTGGCTGAGTGGCTCTGACACAAAAAATTGGAGCATAGAGGAAAGGAGTCAGAAGCATGCATCAAACATGCCTTTTGTTACTGGAGGCATTCTTCTCTGCTGACAAAATTATTTGTTCAAATTTTCACATCAAGACAAGAGTCAGGTGTAGTTGATCAAATAACCTAAAGCTGCCTGATAATAAAATAAATTCCCAGAAAGCATCTCAAGAATTTTTTAATTTTCTGTGTTCTGGAAACATGACTCTTAGTATGTTTCCCCTGCACAATCCATATGAGGACAGAAAACAGATGATTTGAACAAGTTGCCACATTTTACAAAAGAGTTTGCAGGGGAAAAAAAAAAGTATGTTTAAAAAATGTCAGTATTCTGCCAGTGAAGCCAATTGCAAACCTCCATAGTTTTCTCACAGAGATGTGCATAAGGAAAACATAAAGCCTGAAAACTGCTTGATCTTATGTAACCTTTTGAAAGAAGGGATTTGTAGAGGCTTTGGGCAGGACCCTCCACACAGAGGTGAATTTCAGCCTGGCCACAAATCAGTATCCTTTTCTCAAATATGGGATTTTTTTTTTTATTTATTTTTTTTTTCACATGTAGCCTTCCTGGATTAAACTGTTTGTGCTTCACCAGTCTTGTTAAAATCTGACATTATTTCCCCTGGTATTAAGCCCTAATTTATAATTTACTTGAGACTGCACAAGATTTCATCCTGGGAGAAGGTTTTTCCTTTATCCAACTCCTTAAAGAAAATAATTATCCTTTTGTAGGAGTTTGCTGTGATCAGAGGTGTTCCTGGCTTCATGAACACACAGGACGATGAGGATCTCACAGTCTAATTATAATTGCAAACAATTAAATGTGAGACCTGAGACTAGGGGCAGATCTTCAAGAGCAAGAAACAACACTGGCACGAAATAGAAGGAACTGCAAGGAGTGCTTTAAGTTCAGTCATGTATAAAATTTACAACATGACTGAAGGGCAGGTCTATAATTTTTGCTTTCTACTTTGGCTTGTATTATGTTTGTTATGTTTTAAATGCAGAAAGATAAGGTCTGCATTCATTACCTTACAACATCCTTAGTAGGACCTTCTGTCTCAAGCTCAGCATTGTGTTAGCACAATTATGCAGCTCCTGCCCTGGAGCTGGCTTCTGCCTTGGCACTTCAGAGTGTAGAAGGACTATTCCACTATGTCAATATCCTGTGTAAGTATATGAATTCCCCCACACACCTTTTCAGTCTTCATATAACTCAAAAATACTGAACTGAAGGCTATTCTTGAGCTAACGAGCAAACAAAAGTTTTTCCACAAAAATTTTCTGAAGAGGTATTCATAATAGGCTCCTTGTAAATGTTCTCATCCAGTCTGTTGTGTAAATATTGCACCTAGGGCTGAGAGGGAATGTTTGTATATTGTACACAGTGATAAATCCAGAGTGTCAGCCTGGATGCATGCAGCTGTACATGCAGTGGAAGCCTAGGACACAGACAGTGGAAAACTGCTAGTGTCACCAGTGATACTAGGCATTTTAGGGCATGAGAAACCAAACTGAAATCATGTTTCTATGATATTATTTAGAAAATCAGTAACTCCTGGGCTTTACTGCTTCTATGGCATTGTGCACAAAAATCTCTAGACTATACTTTTTTTTTTTTAATTGAGTGCTTTTTCACAAACAATCCCATGTCTTCTTGCTATTTGGGGATGTAACATCAGGAAATTAACCATCTCAGTCAGGCTGTCTTTATTTCTTGTCATGTCCAACCTTTGATAACCACAGAACCACAGAATCATTAAGGTTGGAAGAGACCTCTAGATCATGTCCAACCTTTAACATAGCACTACCAACTCACCATTAAACCATGTCCCTAAGTATCATACCTATACATTCTTTAAGCACCTCCACGGACAGTGACCCCACCACTTCCCTGGGCAGCCTGTTCTAATGCCTAACAACCATTTCAGTGATGAAATTTTCCTAACATCCAATCTAAACGTCCCCTGGTGCAACTCGAGGCAATTTCCTCTTGTTCTTGCTGTTACCTTGGTAGAATAGACCGACTGCCATCTTGCTACAACCTCCTTTCAGGTAGTCACAGAAAGAGATAAGGTCTCCCCTGAGCCTCCTCTTCCTCAGACTAAATAATGCCCAGTGCCAGACAATGAGATGAGTACCATATATCCAAATAATACAATTAAACGATATTTTGTGAAAATTTTGCTTAGCTTTTGTGTAGTTTCAGAAATCAATGACAAAGTCCTGCAGCCTGCTTTCCAGATAGACTCTCCTTTCAGGCAGCCCTAAGCTTCAGGGCAAGATAGTCCAGGAGCAAGAAGTCAGGCAGCAAAAACACTATAACAGAGGAATATACTTTGTAAATGGACTGCTTTCAGCCTGTATTCCACTTAAGAGATACTCTTTCTAGGCACAGTCCAGAGACAGGACGCTTCTGCTTAAGACCCAAAATATTATCTGACTTTCTGCATACGGAAGTGAGAGTAAGAGGGACAGAGAAAGGAGCAACCAAACAGATCACCCCAGGGTCTGATGGTGCTGTTGATTTCAGAAGTTCCCATTATTTCAATAGGCTGTACACAAAAGTAGTGCCAAACATCACCTCACCACACACACATTCTAGCTTTGGGACCTATGAGAATATGAAACCTGTACTTCATTTCTGAAGGCAGTGAGGATGTCCCTGGTTTAGACAATGTGACACTGAAAACACAGAGAGAGAGACAGAGTAAAACATAGTTACAGACCAATTATGATTGCATGTACATTGATTTCGTATGTGTATCAGTCTGTGTATAAGCTTCTGTGTTAAACTGTAGGCTATTAAACCATCCCATTTCATTACACTAGGATGTTATTTTAAAACACTGTCTTGCTCCAATTTTAAATTGTATAATTCTACCAACCAAATAAAGACAAGGAATGCATTCACTGCAGAAAGCATAAATGTAAGAAGGAAATAGATTTAGTCACCTAACCCAAGATATGTAAATACAGCATTGTTGGGGGAGGGGAATGTTGTTCCTGATCCTTTCCTCCTGTCTATGTGTGGATTTTCCATTACTGCAAAGGAGGAGACATATACACCTCTGCCTGGTCTCAGAGCTGCTACCACAGTTCATTGACTCCTGCTTTAGATCTGCACCCTCTCAGCTTGGGGGTTTGTTTCTTTACCAGTCCCCCAACAAGTTCCCCCAAAAATGTAGAAATGCATAGTAACATGTTAACAACAACAACAAAAAAACCACCAAAACCAAACAAAACAAACAAAAAAACCCCAACAACAGCAAAAAAACCCCACCAAAATTACAGGTTTGGGTATTTGCTTTATATTTAAGTTTTACCAAAGATTGAGATCATGCCTAGCTGCAGGATGGGTGGGTTTGTTGATGGTTTGTTTTGGTTTTTTATATAGACTGCTTTAGGGTTTTGTCATTTCTTCCTATGCTAAAAATGCATTCTCATTAAAGTAAAATGTAAGTCACATAATATTTTAAATATTTTTCATTTTACTGTTGATAAAACACATTGAAGCTATTAAATATTCCAATAATGCTAAAGCTTTTCCAATGTAAAAATGTATGAAAAAAATAAATTTATTCCCATCTTAATATAGGGTGCCCAAATTATTTTCTATTTCATAAATACCTTCCTTCTGTTTTGAAGTTATGCCTGTGAAATATTCCTACTGAACTCAGAAAATTCCCATTTTCCTGCCAAAGCCCCCAGACTGTGGTTTCATTCTTTCGTCAGCTGAAGCAGCTGCCCATAACATTTCTTTGGCAGTCCCTTCCACCCTAGAGGGCAGGTTCCCCCTGTGGGCACATCCCAACTGCCCTTTGCCAGGGGAGAGGTGACATCTACAGCCCTCCTCAAGGTTTTAGTTAAACACGTCTAAAACACCTATGCACACCCCACTCTGTTCCTGTTGAGCTTCTTTTTATCTGTCTAGACTAACAGACTAGCAATAGTTTGCCAATCAGAGTAAAAAGTCCTTACATTTTGTTTTTAGTTCTCTTATCTCCTCCATAGTTTCTTATTTGATGATATTTGTCTATATAGTTTTGTAATCTTATATTCTTAAAAATTATGTTTACCATCTAATATGTGCAAGGAATTCCAACATTTTTTTAATTATTTACAAATTAGTTAAGTATTCTTCCCTGGCTTTCTTTGAGATAGCCATTTGTGTATGGTTCTAAGCTACATTCACTTTTTAACTTCCCACTTTGCAATTAACCACATCTCTGAACTCACTGCCCACACACGCATGCAAAGACATACCCTTACCTTCAACTATTTCTTCATGTCTTGAGTTCCTAGGTGGTTTGTTTTGCTTTGGGTTTTTTCCCCATCAGCTACTGGTAAATGAATGTTATTAAAGTCAGATCAAATACTTTCCTCTCTCTTTCTGAATTGGATTGCTGATGACAATAGGCTCACAGAAATTTCGTCTGTTTTATTTCTTTTTCGTGGTAGAGTCTTTTATTGCATTAGCACTTCTCCATATACAGAGAATGAGCTACAGGTTAATTAGATATTTTTGTTGTGACAATTCAGTTGTCTGCATCTGGTTGGCATTGCCTAATAAGCGGTATGAATTTCCTCCTTTTGTTCTCCAGGATTAGACTTCTGTGTTTTTTATGTGTCATTATGCTTTTCTTGAACTTTGCAGGTAGGCAGAATCTGAGAAGGGCAAGTGTCCAGAAATAAAGTGAGTTTGTGATATTCTTTACAGTTCTTTGCAAAAATGGCTGCCTAGAGTTACTTCGCAGCTCTGCACCCTACTACTTACATGAATGGCCTAATTTTAAACCAGTAATTATTATTGTTGAATATCTAACATCTCCCACTAAATGGAATGAACTTCATTTTTCAGATCAAACAGAATTACATAAAAACTCCAAGGTAAATGCTAGAACGTATAACTGAATCTAAGCAGAAACCTCAGATATACCTATTAATTAACATCACTGTATTGAGTTCTGTTATTTTTGCTTCATAAAAAATTCTGTTTAGTGCATAGATTTAAATACCTACCCCTCCAACAATGGCCTGTTAATGTAAACTATTGCTGAATAACAGTCACCAAAATATGCATGTCTATCCCAAGTGAATTATAAGATGATGTAACTTCAACCTTTGTCTGTGTCTTTTTGCAGTGATTGGTAATTGCACTCAGCATATCAAGATTTGTTAAACAAAATTGAAGTGATTTCCTTTTGTAAGAAATAACAGTGTTCCAATTTGCTGGGTTTTTAGGTCAGCATTTAGTGGGTAATTTTTCAATTGCATCTCCAGTTCTACTTCAGATTTGAAAAAATAAGTGTTCATCAGGTACACAACTTGCCTGAATCACCATAGCAAAAGAGGCAGACACATCAGTATGAGTACACAAGCAATGGTGAAAAGCAAACTACAGGATGCTTTCCCTGTATACCTGTTTGAGGAAACATTTGTTGAAACGTGTTTATTTAGTCTGTTGGATTTGTTTATACTTTTTTTTTTCATAGAAAATGACTAAAATTTCAGCAGTAAAAATAAAGAACAGAGATTTTAATAAATTGCATTGTTCAAATGTAATCTTACAGGCAAAGTCCTCTAAGGTATTTATTAAAGTAGGCCAGAGAACTCTCCTTTGTGGATAAAACTCTGTTGCAAGTTCCAAGTTGTTGGTGAGATAGATCTATTACATTATTAGCTCTGGGGTAAGGTTTCCCAGTGCTGCTAAAATATGCTCAATTTAAATTCTATATTATATCACCCCATCTGAATAATTTTATATCTATATTTTACTTTTAAATGCACAGCTGACTCACATATTTTAAAGAATTATAAACATATTTTTATTTAAAAAAAGAATATACATCTTTATGTTACCTTTCTTTTTTATTACATTCATCTAGAATAAGAGGAGGATCAAGGCCAAGGTTAAAACCAGGGGTTGCACTATATTTACATTTTGTTCAATAGCAGCACTTAAGAACAGAAGCCAAGCATTTAAAAATAGGCTGAAGGGGATGAAGAGATTTAGAGGGGAATGCCTGGCTGTCTCAGGAACTACCAGGTGAGTCATAGCTCTGCTGATGAAATGAGCTCCGGGCAGAGAAAATGGTACAATTTAGCTCAGGGGAGGGAGACTACAGAAGACAGAGGCAGAGCAGGGCTGTATTTCGATTGCTTTAAGAAATTCTCCCCATTCTGAGCTGCATCTACAGAGCCTCCCAGGACCTCTGCAGATCAATGTAGGACGCTGGCACCAGTGTGCGGATTTCTGTGGCAGCATTAGGACTGTCAAGAGCAGAACTAGTCACTAGCTCAGGACACTGACTCCAAGTCATCCAGCTGCACCTCTTCTGTACCAGGGGTAGAGAAAAGGCAAATTGTTCTGTATGACCGTGTCCCTATACTCATGTAGACCCTATAATGCTAGTAGGTACTCAGAAACCACCTCGTGATGCACGCCACTTCTCCCTAAAGAGGCAACAGCACAAGACACAATTATGCCAAAGAGCTCTGAATTTAAGGCTATCTCATAAATTTGTAGAGTTAGATTTAGTAATTTTTTTAAAGTGAAGTATTTCTCTTTACTTTTTAATAAAGATGGCTTTGAACTGGATGGAAGTGGCATTGGTTATGACAGAGGAAGCTTTCTCCCTTCAATACTTTCAATGTCAAGTATTCCCACAGAGACTATTTTCTTCAGGTAAAACTCCAGTCTGTGTAGAGTAAACGAAGTAAGCCACGGTATTTCTTGTGAGAAAAAGCTATATATAAATTTAGCATCCTGGCAAAGCTGAGCTCAGATAAGAATACCGAGTCCTTAACTCTCACTTTTAAAGAACATCTCTTGTTCTCTTCTAAATTATCCCAGATTGGTGCCCAAACATGGCTATGCTTTTACTTAAACAAACAAACAAAAAGGCTAACTAAAATACATGTCCAGACAGGGCCAGGTAAAATGGCACCTGAAAAAAAAAAAAACAACCAAAAGAAACTTAAACCAACCTCCAGCCCCAAACCCTACCAAAATCTCAGCATCTTCTAAATCTCAGTATCTTGTTAAACAGCTGCCTACATCTAGGCTCTTGACTCATAATAAATATGAGTTCCTTCAGGATTGCCACTAACCTTCAAGTCCGAAATGACCTCTGTTTTCTAAGTCTGTATCAAATGGAATAAAGGACATCTTACACATGAGTAGAAATGATACAAGTTCTCTCTGTTCCTTATACTTCATGTTGTTATCACATAATAATTTTTCACTTCCTGGGGCTGGTAGTGGCTAGTTCCAATGTTTTCCTGTCTCCTTTTCTTTCTCCCTTTTGTTTCAAGGGGCTTATTCTCCACAGGCAAAGCCAGTACTGAGTCAAGGTGTCATTCAAGCTCACAAAGTCACTTATTTTCAGCTGAGACATGGGTCTGATTATCTAATTATCTTTTGACTCTTCCATTGTCTCCTTAGGCACCTCAGTACAAGAAGGTGGGCATTTCAATATCTGCTTATCCTCAATTTAGACCTGTTTTGAAAATACAAAAGAACCTTAAGTGATCTGTCCACAGCGCTGAAATACCAACTTGAGTGGATACTTTGAAAACTCAAAGGCTTTACAAGATGAATAGCAAACTGTGGATGACAGCTCCTGTGGAGCCCTTATTGAATAGCAGCAGTGATGACTGCATTGCTTTGGATTTAGATAAAAGACCCCATACAAGACAAATGGTAGGAGGACATCAAACAAGACTGTCTCCATGCAGTGACAGAAGCAATCCAATTGAAGAAGCTGCTGATTTCCCCAAGGTAACTTACTATTTCTTCTTGAGTAATTTATATTAAGGAACTAAAGATTGTATATTCATCTTCTATTTGTACTTTTCTCTAAAAATACTACTTCTATCTGTAAAATATAAGACTCGCTTAAATTATTTGCCGGAAAGAAAATACTAGTATCAGAACTTGTTTTTCATCTCTGTTTTACTTAGCCACAATATCACTATGTCTAAAGGTTATAGACTGAGAGTTACAATCAATACTGATCAGATAAAGAGATTAGTCAGCAAATCAATAACATACATACCAACAGGAAACACTGTGCACTCAGGACAACAATGAATACAAAGGGTACAGATAAACATCATCACCTTTATTTAGATGAAAGCTGATTCTAGAGCTCTTCCACTATCTCATTAATAATGTACAAATCTTTTGGAATCTTAGTTTGCTATACAAGCGTAATGTAGATACTGAATAAGTTTCAAGATGTGACATAAAATAGTTTTGTACAAAATTATCAGATTTGAGGCTTACTGACAGCTATACAAGCTGTACCATAGGAGGGATACAAAATGTTTAACTTCTTGCAGAAAGTCTACATTAGCATTTTTGTTTTCCCGTCATTTCCACTTACTGTACCTTACTGGTTTTCAACATTCAGTAGACCCAGATCTCTCAAACATTCTTGCTCTGTAACAAGCTAAAGAGGGAGATACACCCTGTAAGCACATGTCACATGCTTCAGCTGTGAATGGCCATTCAGTCTATAGGGCTGGACTACAGCTTTTCCTGAGCAGAACTGCTTGAAATGCATACAGATAAAGGTGTCAGTGGGTCTTTAATACACACTGATTCACTCTACAGATCCACTTTTATTTAGCAATCATAATTGCTAACACAGAAAAAAGCTTATTCTCTTAGAGAACAAGCACAAATGAAGGTTAGCATTGTTTAGTGTAGACTCTTAAAAGTGTATATTTGCATTTCTGAAATAAATGTGGGCATTTTATGGATGTGAAGAGATTAAACATATATACACACGTAGGTGTGCATAGAAGCATATAAAATTCATAGTAATTCAGATTTTTTTCTATCTGCCCTCCTTGCATGCTGTTTTGTACCACTTCACAACTTGCTGTGTTTGCTTTCTATTTTGAATCAGGTCTAGTCGCCATTCTTATACTTTCTGCTCTTCCTCAACATGTCTCTCTGCCTGTCTTTATTTTCTAACATCTTTCCCAGGCCCTTCTTAAGAAACCTAAAATAGGTTACACTGAGATTAAACCAAACGACCTTCAAAGAATATGTCCCTCTTTTTCTGATCCATCTACTTCTGCCTCTCACACAAACCGCCTGACAGACAGACTATGGTCAGCTGTCATGAGAAATTTTACCTGGGATGCCACCTTGCCAGGAGGCATGGTCCAAAGTCACTCCTCAGCCTGACGCAGCATTTGCTGTTCTTGATGAAGCTTTAATCTAAATTCCCAGGGGTGTAATTCCCCAAAACAATACCCAGTTTCAAATGACACTAGAGCAGATGGAGCCCTTAACCCTTCATCCTCTCACAATGAGACAAAGATTCCTAAATCCAAAGTTTTGGGAAAAATTCCCTGAGCAGCAAATATTTTGCATAATCAAGAAACAGATCCACTCCACCCCACCTTCAAATACTTGTCTAATTTAATGTGTGCATGTGAGTCTCTTAAATCCTTGCAATGATATTGGTCCCAGGGGGAATTACCCACATCTGCTCCTTTCCTTCCAGGACACTATGAGCAATATACCAGAAAATCTAAAATCTAAGTTTGCTCTGAGCAGCTTCATTGAAAAGGACAGGTTTCAATAAGCTAGACTTAAAAATAGCTTCAATAGTGTCTAATCTGTGATTCCTGCTTGGCACTGATAATTAGGACTGAAAAAAAAACCCTGACTAACATGATTGATCTTGGTGGAAACAGTTTTGTTTTGTTCTCTTGAAGCAACCCTCAGAATTCTACTTTGCATGATTACTTGCAGTATTTTTCCATCTTCATTTTTCCTTTTCATAACTCGTGAGTTTGTCCAAGACCCAAATAACTAGCAAGTGCAATTGCCAGCCTAGGGATAAGATCCAAATGAAATTATTCTCACTTTCTGTTTCACCCAGGTCCTAATGGGAGCAAGGCTACCTTTCTCATTAAAGAGCTTTTGCTTTTAATTAGCTCCTTCCTCTTGCTGACTCGGGCAGTACTTTGCCCCTGGTCATAAGGGTGGAGCATTCCGCACCTTCCCAGCTCTTCCTTTGGTAGGCCAGTTGGAGAACGAAAAACTGAAACACATCCTTCTCTAGTCAAAAACTAGAGACGTTCTGGCTCAAGCTGTTCCTTCTGGAACATCATCTGTGGGGAACCTCATGGTTTTCCATAATATCCATGCGTGTACTGTTCCTGGAATACAAGGAACTGTAGACTATAAACAGATACCCTCTGAATCCTTTTTCAAATAATCATCTGGAAAGCAGAAATATGTTGTATTTGCAACTGCATAGGAATCTACTTGTTTGCCCTCCTCTTTTTATTGCTTATATTGTTGACAAAATTAATTTTCCTCCTAAAGTAAATTTCTAATGTGGATTTTGTCTTTTGGATTCTTCTTTCCCACAGCTTTTTACCTGATTAAGTTCTTCTGATCTGAAGAGCTGAGGAGAAACTCCCTGATGGTGATAGGCTGCAATTGTTCTTCAGTTTCCTCTCCGGGGGGAAAAAAAAAATAAAGAAAAAGAAAGAAAAAGGGAAAAAAAAAGGCACCTCTACCCTCATACTCTAAAAAAGCAAAAAAGAATGAAACAAACCACCTCAAAGCCAGTGTCACATGCAGGTCTCAAAAGCATGTGTTGATTCCACAGTACAAAGACAGTTTAAATCCTCTAGTCCCTCATTTCTACTCCCCAAGAGGAATCAAACCAAACAGAGAATAGCTTACATTGTCAAGACCTGGGAGTTTGTTGTAAGAATAACTGGTTCTTGACATTTGAAATTACTCTGGTTCAAACTTTTTTTAATCTTTCTTATTAGCCCTGTGTCTTGAGAAATAAAAATATGATAATCAGAAAGCACAAAATCGGGTTCAGGGTATTCTGTGGTCACCCTCACTGGCTCTGGAGATAAAGGCACTTTGAAAGATTATGCACAGGTATCTGGAATTTATTCTGGACAGTCTGTGAAATGACAGATCTTTTTTCTTAATTACATCAGTATCAGGCTAACACCTATAGTTAACCATTCCATCCTGAGGAATCTCTTCTGACATCTTTTGTTCTTCCAGTAGACATGCAGCAGCAAAACAGCACATGGATGCTGAGACATTTATTACTGCAGACGAGGAGCCTACCTCAAATCCCTTGATGGATTTCATACACCACCCCATCTCCACCACATCAGGGCTCAGAGGGGCTCTCTGCAAAAGTGCCACCACATTGCCCCAAGCATGATGGACTGGAAGCTACAGTTTTATAAGGTGTTTGGACAGAAATACCTGTGCATTAGCCAACCTGCAAGAACACCTATTTAGATGTTCTCTAGCCTTGTGCATCCCCAGAGCAACACTGGCAGAATCATTGCCAGCCCGTGGGCCAACAGCAGCTCCAGTCCCCATTGTCCAGCCCACCACCATCTCTCCTTTAAACCTCCACTAGGACCCTTGCTGCAGTAATGAATCACATGCAGAGGGCTTTCCACAAGCTGCATTTATTGAGCTGTATAATAGGAAGGTATAGCTCAGGCAGCTCCACTGCAGTCAGAACAATCTGTCATTTTTAATTCTTTCTGTCACCTCATTAGGTACATAGCTAGAGTGACAGCAAAAAAAATCCAAACAACAAAAAAATACCAAAAACAAAACCCAGAACACAGTTCTCCCACAACTCCTGCTCATACTTTAACATAAATATCAAGGCTCCAAAAGATTCATTGACCAAACATATGTGACTTGGTGCTGTATATAACAAAGTGACATGCAGAATGGTCTCAATAGGCATATAAAGCAATTAAAAA
Source organism: Bucco capensis (assembly GCA_013396975.1). NCBI lineage: Eukaryota > Metazoa > Chordata > Aves > Piciformes > Bucconidae > Bucco > Bucco capensis. The sequence goes on from VWZO01014889.1 coordinate 15,380, forward strand.
TAACTGTGCTTCAAAGCATTGTACTATAGCATAAAAGGTCATCCCTATAAACATGATAAAGATGACTATATTTTTTTCCTACAGACGCACAAATACTCAGCTAGAAGTTTCATTCTCAAATGATAATCTTTGAAAATCTCTGGAAAGATGCCATTTCCTGTATCCTTCTCCTTCAGACCGTATCTTTTCATCAACTATACATCAGAAGAAAATACTGTACTAAGTACAAAATATATACCCTGTGCATACACATGATAGTGAAGGAAACCCTAGCTGACCTTCTGTGAAAATTAAAAGCCTATTGTTTCTTTTTCCTAAAGCTTTCTTTTTTCACCATAACATGCTAAAATTGTATTCCAATGGAAGTTGCAGATAGTACATTTTGAGGACTCTGATAATTTTTGCAGTAACACTCTGAGTTTGTGATGATAATGTTTATGCACAGATGTAAAGAATGTGCTGACAGATCAAAAAGGACTCAGCCTACATTTGCACAGTGTTCATTTTTATTTAAGGAAAAAAAAAAAGGTAGTACTACACCTGGCTATGAGCAAACAGCTTTTGCAGAAGTGGAAGTAGTTCAGTGTACTGCAAATCCCTAGGCCCTCTCTGGAATAATTCAAAAATTTAAGTTATGGGCACTTCAGAGAGTTTTTATTCTTACTACAATTAACAAGTTCACTTTAAATGATCATCCTACTAATAGTAAAAAGAGTCTCAGCTCAGACAGCAATATTAAGTAATGATATGTTCAAAACAATGCAGAGACGATGCTCACTATGGAAAGCCTTCTTCCTTATCTATTTAGGCTATACTCACATTTCAACTGTAGTTGGAATGCTGTAATGCTGCCAGGGGTGTCTTGAAGGATAGCAAAGGTATAAATGTAGCATATGGCAATAGATATCTGCTGTTTCTTAATATAGATGTAAGGTAATTGATGTATTGAAGCCTCACATTTTACAATGCCATAGCTTGGGAAGAGATTACAGGTAATGCCATTTGCTCATCACTTGATCAGAGGGACTGCCCTGATCAATACCTGTAGAAGTATGCTGCAGCTACAGTTGGAGAAAGCATACTGATTCAGGTAGAAAAAACTAGATCACTCATGAAGAGAAAAGGAGAAGCAGCAAAATATTCAGTCAGAAGAAACATTCATTTGGAGAGCTGAAGCACGCAGAAACCTGCAACTTCACAACAGACTCCACAACCACAACAAGTAACCTCAAGCCATGCCTCCCTTCTTTGAAGGATTTATGTCTCAACCTAATTAGAGCAGGGCCAGCGAGATCAGACGTTCCTTGCTCCTTTTGAAAGTTATGTGGCATACTCCACGTAATCAGGAGGTATTTATGATTTCCATCGACTTTCAATTTTCTTGGTTCATCTGTTCCCTTTCAGAACATTTGATGCTAGTCTGTTCTAAACTGTATGTTAACTTTGCTTTAATCAGGTGTCTTTGTAACAGACATTAGGTCATTTACTGTTTGATTTTTTTTTTTCTGTGAAAATACAGGTTTTTAAAAGTGTCCTTTGAAGGAGCCTGTCTTATTCCAGGCAGAAAAAAAAAGGAGGGAGGGAGAGGAAAAAAAAAAAGGAAGGAGACCAGGGAGGGAAGCAATCCTGTGAATCTGCTTTTTCCCCACAGCAATGACAGGGAATTGTGCACAGTGGTGAGTGGGGCCTTATGTACCTGTCACTGTCCCACTCAGCTATTTTTTCCTGTGATCTGGGCTCAGACATTGAAGCACAAGCAGAGCTTAATATTTAACTAGAAAATTACACACACTAACAAGTGCTGGGTCAACGAAATGCTCTTCATAGTTTTACACAACCTCTCTCTGAAGCCTCATCTCACCTTTGCTGCCCTGGGACTCTCAAGTTCCCTTTCCTCTGTTCTGTACCTGTTCCTGAGTTTAGAGTTCAAACCTTAATGTCCCCTTACTTCCACTCCCAAATTTCAGGTATGCATCCAGCTCTACCATTTTGCTGGCCTTTGCAGCCACCTGAAACTCCCGTCTTGAACCCTCTCCATGAAACAAAAACTCCTGCTTCCTACAAGGATATTCAAAGTGCTGCATTTAATGAAAGCCATTTCATGGAGGTTCTGTGGTGAGGAGCAGAGTCTCACTCAGTCAGTGGGTGTAGGACAGCTCAGGTAGGCTGAATTTCCCTTTGGAAGGGCCAGTCTTTCTCCACAGCCTGTAAAAGGACCCCAGGGTAAATATACTCCTTAGCTCCTAGCCTAGCAAGGCTCAATTAAGTGACTAAAGTCTCATCTCTGTTTATTTAGCTTTAAAGTTTAGCTTAAAAGAGTATGTCACACTAGAAAAGTTATCTGCTATACTTGGTAGTGGGAACTTCTCTGGGAAGAAAAATAAGTCACCTCTAAACGACGTAAGTCTGCTTTTTAGAGGAACCTCTCCCATATATTCAAGATTCAACAACAGTAGTAGGTGCTGAACACCATTGAAAAACAAGCCATAAACCATCTTGAAAATCTATTTTAATTGTTTCTAGTATACCTCTTTAAGATTGATAGCTACTTACTTGCATTATGAACGAGATTCCTAAGATGGTACTGTTTGGGACATGAGAAGAATAAATAGTGTAATGCCAACAGAAAAGGTGCTGAGGTAGCTGGTAATTGACAGAGTTAATGAAGTATGTTAAGCAGGTACAATATAGATGAAGTTGTCCCCTTCAGGGTGATTGGCCACTGGGGAAATAATGTGACAGTTGTCTTTGTGTTAAAATAATGTGGTACTCTTTCTTTGCCAGATCCTGTCTGAAATGAGAGATTAAAGAGATATAGCAAGGATACCTAGGTCTTCCTACAGCAAATACTGAGCTTGCAGCTGGCAGGTAAAGGACAAGATAAAGAGAGGGTAAGGAGTGTAGTGGCTATGTGTAAGGCACTCAGGCTACTTCCTACAGTCTGCACATGAATTATCCACTATTGAAAAATGGTAATTTGACACTGTTTTCTATAATCTACTCTCATACACTATGTTGCTTCCTGAGGATGAGTGAGAACAGAATTTGTCCTGCCAATTTTCTGGAAGTTGATTATTTTTAGATATTGTTCTAATAATTACCTAACTATCTACCAAGCTATACAATGGGTTTTGACAGCAAAGGATGATTTTGAGAGTAATACAAATTTTGTATTGTTATGTCAGTCTATTGTGTGTGAATATTACCACTGAAACAGCAGAGAAAATACCAAATGGAAAATAGAGCTCAGCCTCTCAATTAGACTAAGCTGTGTGGTCAGCATTAGCTCCAAAAAAGGCTTGTAAAGGGCAGAGTAATGAAAAAACATTGATAGCATCAGTTTGGTGTCTGTATAGTCTGATGTGATATTCCAGCATTGTTTTATTAAAAATATCTCAGAGGAGTAGTTAGCCTTCCTTGGCCATCAGACCTCAACACATCCTGAAGCTTTCTTGACTTTTTCAGGTGCTAACAATATTTTCATGTCATAGACACATGAAAATTATACATTTTATTAGTTACTAAAGTTCTGGCTGTTGATATTTTCTTGGGTGAGATTTATCTACTCATAATGAAAGTGAGTTAGTTGTTACTGGACTTTTCAGTTTTTCAATGTCATCAGTATCTTGCAAATACAAGGGAAAAAAAGAGCTTTACCTACAAATATCCTTTAAAAACTGTCCTTCAGAGAGAGGCACCAAAGAAGATTAACCAAGATTGCTCAGAGTTCTTTAATGTATTGATATTTAGAGAAAAAGGTGACACTTAGTAAACATCTGAGAACATAATATAAGAAAATATTTCTAAGCATCCTATGGAAAGCAATCTTAGAATTTTCAAAATATAAGTGGGAAAGATTAAATGGGAACACTTGTTCATTGTAGGATTTAGGCTTAGGAAAATCACAATCTCTTTCCCCAATCTTTCTTATGGCTTTAAGACTTGTATAGCCATTTGTTAACATATTGTCAAGAACAACAACCTGGACATGGGAAGATTTTCAAGAGAGCTTCTTATTATGGGAATTTGAAAACCACTCCCTTACAATTTATTACAGACCAGAGTTTAAAACATTTTTGTGCCCAAAGAATCTCAGGTGATGCCATTAAGACAGCATAAAATACCACAAAATATCAGGAGATCAAACCAACTAGCAATTATCTAAAACATTTTTCTGGTATCTACCCAGATTTGCCTTTTGGGAGTGCTAACTCCGTAAATAATCACTATACATAAACAAAGTATTGGCTATAACTCTCTAAAGAACCTAAAATTGTCTTCAAAGTGTTTTGCTGTGTTTGACAAAATACTCTTTGGGGATGTACTAATGGACAAAGCTAAAGATCCAAAGAAAGGGAACTTGATCCATTTGAAAGAGAATAGAAGGCTGAAGGAAGCAAATGTAAAAATATGCTGCTACTCACATCAAGAAGTGCTGACTTCCTCCTGTAGGTCATCTCACCAGACCACCTTGTACCACAAAATAGTGTAATTAAAAAGTGCTGATGCTCTGTGCAAGCAAGACTTTTCTCTTTTCAGCCCTTGTTTAGGACTAACTGAGACAGAATATGTTACACGTGAGGTGGTGAGTTTGTATCTTCCAGACTGCCTTAAAACTAAAAGATACTACACAACCTCATAACAGTCAGATCAAGCAGAGTACTCCTAATCTATTAAAAATAATTAATAAACTCTGAAATTGTTTTATATCTCAAGGCTTTGTACAAATATCCACTTGATACCACTGTAATTAACTACAACTGATGCAATTGCAAATTGCATGTACATGAAGGATAAGCACATACTCAGACTGACAGTGTATCCTATACAAGGTAATGCATAATATTGTCCAGTATAACAAGCATTTTACAAATTTCAGCTAGAAGGACACTAGTCGTCTCTCTCTCCCTTTAATCTCCTTGCTAAATGCATCACCTTTTCTAAATCTCTATGCAACTATTTGAAGGGCAGCAAGTCTGGGCCAGTTGTGAGGAATTAATTGAACATACAAGGGGATTGTGCAGTGTGCAATAACTCAATTAACTTACTTGTTAAATAGGTAATGGCACTTGACTGTTAAGTTGTGAAGGAACCTGTTTGTCAAACGGATATTGCTACTTATTTAACGGATACGGTCTAAGGTCTGGCTAAATAATGAGGACTCCAAAGCATGCAGAAATCTAAACAGTTTAACAGGAAAGGCTAAATGGCAAAAGACTGCCCTTCCTCCTGCTTCAGATATTTTGAGCTGCTTCACACTATTTGAATGAGAAGACACGTTTTCTCAGACTGGAAACACTGCTGGCCACAGATACACAGAGAAGGAGTCAACCACACTCAGATGAAAATCTGCAACTGTGATATCCTACAAAATCTAGGAAAGGTTGGGTTTGGTTTGAGATTTGTCTGTTTCTTTGTTTTACAGGTGTAGTTTTGGAGTTCTCGTTATACCTCTCTTTCTCCAGTTAACCTTTCAGATCTCTACTGAACCAAAACCCAAGTTGAGATAACAAATATGTTTCTCAAAAGAATCAACAGGTTCATACTCCTCCAAAAAGCTATATTTTTCCATTCCAAAATTTTCCCTTACATCAGTAGCTTCCTTAACAATGGGGATAACTGAGGTTGAAAGGGTTTTGCTCTGAAATGTCAATATTGTTTACTTCTTTTGCTCTTCATTTCAGCTTTTTGGATTGAATTTTCACATCTTGATCTGTGGGAATCATAAATCATGGGGAGCAGGTACATAGAAAATGAAATAGTATGGTCCATCTACTTAGTTTTCAAGGAACTTCAAGTCTATAGCTCCCTGTCAGCTCCAAGCTTTTGTAAAATCTATTTTTTATTTTTAAAGGAAGCTAGATCAAGAAAAAATAATTATTTTTTTAAAAAATCACTGCATTATCTGGTTTTCCCCAAAGTTTGAAAAGAGTGTGTTCTGATCTGGGGTTCTGATAGGAACATGTCTAATTTTGGTTAAAGCAAGTTATTACAGAATGTAAAGCCTGCATGTTTCAGTTTGATTCTGCCTTGGTACAGACCTAGTGGCTTTCTACGATAGTGTGACTACCTCAGTGGACAAGGGACGACCTGTGGATGTGATCTATCTGGACTTGTGCAAGGCCTTTGACAC
>VWZO01014889.1:21931-103758 GCA_013396975.1 Bucco capensis
TATTAGAAAGAAGTTCCTCACCAAGAGGGTGGTGGAACACTGGAACAGGTTGCCCAGGGAAGTGGTTGGGGCCCCATTCCTGAAGGCATTCAAGGTGAGGCTTGACAGGGCTCTGAGCAACCTGATCTAGTTGGGGATGTCCCTGCCCAGTGCAGGGGGGTTGGACTAGATGACCTCCAGTGGTCCCTTCCAACCCAAATAATTCTATGATTCTATAAATATGTGGCATCTCTCTGAAAGTGAGACAGACTCCCTAACCTCTTGCAGGTTTCATAAAATCCTGCCCATATGTCATGTCGCTGCTACCTTGCCTTCTCATGGGACAGAAAGTCCTGGTAACCGCTTCAGAACTTCAAAGAGCTTTTTTTTAAGGTTTATCAAATAAAAACAAAGGTTTACATTGTTTGAAACATCATCTGAGATTCTTCTTGAAGGATAAATCCTTTCCTAAGTGCTTAGCTCAGGCTTCTCAGCTGGATACTGGGAAAGTGAAAGAAAAGGAAGAAACATTTTCTCTTTCGATTTTCAGACAGACATTGCTCCTGCTTAAGAAATGACATTAGTTTAGTGGCTTCTCCTCACTACCTTCATGTAAAAAAATCAGAGAACAGTTTTGCTAAGTTATTGGGGCAGTTGCAGAAGTTTCTTCACCTAGAACTAGAAAATGCCTTTGCAGAAGATTGAGGCTGTTTTTTGAAGGGCCATTTCTAATAGGCAATACATTAGCAGGACGTCTGCATCCAATAATGTGACTCTGTAAAAGAGGGTGAGCCTTGATACTCCACAGATTTCACTGAAGCCATCAGAGCTAAACCCTAGGCCAGGTACTCCCTTAGATTTGGTTACAGGAATAAAGGTTACTGTTTGGCTGCTATTTTTAAAACAATCTGACATACTTCCCTGTATGGTATTACGGTCATCTTTTACACTTTTGCATGTGCAATCAGGCACAGTCTGAAAATCACTTGGGGTCTCCTNTAAATCCTAGCCATACATGTGCAATCAACATAAGGGGAGTGGAAAAAGAAAATCTCACTGTCACATGGAAACAGAGGCAAGCACTGCAAACAGCGCATTTCAATAAAACATAATTAAACATACAAATTTATCACCTATACCTGCGCATGCAATTAGTTGGCTAATTATGCTGTAATTGTAACTGAATACTGACTATATGCCAGCCTGCACCCCACCCAGTTGTCTTTGTGCTGTAGCTCCTATGCACAGCGATGTCTCTGCTCTTGCACATCTCCAGCTGAAAACGTGACAGTACCAGATGGGTAAATGCCATCAGTTTCTCACTTAAGCCACCAGTTCTTCTAATTCTATATTTACAATAAGCTTGCCATTATAATAGATGTGACTGAGGCCCTGTTGTGATGTGTTGTCTTAGTAGCTAGTCAGAGACAGTCCTCAGCCCAAAAGCTTACAGCCAAAAAAGGTAAGATTTGGAGAAATTTTGTTGTCCTTTTTCAGCATGCAAGAACCGCAGTTACAGATAGGGAAGAGGTATGCTGATTTCCATGGATGTTGAGGCACTTAATTCTCTCTTATATTGACAGACTTTGCAACGAAAGCTGCTAATGACAGGTTTCACCAAACTGGAGATACTTTGTTGAAATGGCCACATTGGTTGTAAGCTCCCAGAATAATCAATGTACAGACACCTTCAGCAGGTGACAGTATAGAGAGCATGACAGAGCAGAAAGGTGCCTTGCCTGCTGTCAGCTGGGAAGAGCTCATGCCTAAATCAGTCCTCTGAGAACTTTAGACAGGATCAGATGAATAGTTTGTAGCAGAAAGAAGGAATCAACTCACACCCTTTTCTTCAATTCCAGCAGATTAGCTCCTTGTGTTATATGGATCTTTGTGTAAGATTGCCTAGAGTTTTCTAAATGTACTGATGCCATCAGCAGTGTCGAAGTATCAGTATTTGATTACTGTTAATATGCATATGTTTCAATAAAATTAATTTAGCTAAAAATAAAAATACCTTTTATACAAGATATAGCAATTTTTAGCAATGTATTGATTTAATGTACTTAGTTCAGTGAAAAATCTGTTGGTTTAAGCTATCTGCCATTAGTTTCAATTAAAATATATTGATCTGAGTAAATGTTGGTTAGATTAAGTGTTGCTTGACTGTGAAAAAAATATTTACTTAAGCAAAAATTGTATGAGTATTTAGACATGTATTTTAGGTTGGGGACTCTTCAAGCATTAGTACAACTGTTTAAGTATCAATAAATTTCTTTAAATGCAAATGAAAATATCCTTTCTGAATTTAAAAAAGCTGATTACAGTACTATTTGGACTAGCACGCATATTAATTCAAGTAAAATTGGTTTTGAAAGAGTAAGCATTCAGGCAGGAATATTGTAATTTCAAAACATCAGAGATTGAAGCCCTTTGTGAGAGAAGCCAGGCTTCCCCGTGGAAAGACTTTCTGGTATCCTCTGAGATTATTTTTTTTTATAGCTCTAGATAGTAGGACAACATAGATGCCGGCTAGGACATGCAGCTATTTTGAAGTACCATATGTACTTTATTCATGGGATTAATTTTAATTCAAAGCATCAAAAATATATATAGAAATAGAAAAGCATGCAAGCAATACAGCTGATACACTGATCCTTTATTAGTTCTATGAAGACTGGGAACCCTAGGGAATCTCTTCCACAAGCAGCAGAGTATCCTATCCTCATGATAAAAGATGGACTTGCCTGTCTGACTCTGTCCTCAGCAACCTGCACTTAAACCCAGGTAATAACTCCCTGGCATGGCCAGCCAGAGAACAGTCTGAATTCATCCCACAGTAGTTTGCTTACAGCCAAGCAGCAATTCAGCTTTATGGTTTGGATTAAGAAACTCATGAGATCTGGAATTGCAGTTGTGCATATTCTTCAAAGACATACCTGCTACCCATTTGTGCTGATTATTGCATTACAGCTGATTAATTTAGACACTTGTTGTTTATTTGAACCTCATTTAACCAGTTTAAAAAAAAAAAAATCCCTGGATAGAAAGTAGGGGGAACAGAGAAAAAATTTTACATATATAGGGTTTTGTACTTGCCACCTGTCCTGTATTACAATGGCACATTTTGTCTGGTAGAACTGCATTAACTGTGTATCTGTGTAGATACTCCATTCACAAACACCAGAGGACTGAAAATTACAAGCACCAATACAGCAGTAAAGCAGTGTCTGGATGGCAAGGGCAGTAGCCAGGGCCATAACACCTCAAATACTGTATTCAGTTTTGCACCCCTTGCTACAAGAAGGACATTGAGCTACTGGTGTGTGTCCAAAGAAGGGCAACAATGCTGGTGAAGGTCTAGAGCACAAGTCGTATGAGGAGTGGCTGAGGGAACTGGGGTTGTTTTGTTTGGAGAAAAGGAGGCTCAGGGGACATCTTCTTGCTCTTAACAACTACGTGAAGGGAGGTTGTAGTGAGATGTAAGTTGTTTTCTTCTCCCAGGTAACTAGTGATAGGACAAAAGGCAACAGCCTCAAGTTGCACCAGGTAAGGTACAGGTTGGATATTAGGGAAAATTCCTTTACTGAAAGAGCAGTTAGGCATTGAAACAGGCTGCCTAGGGAAGTGGTGGAGTAACTGTCCCTGGAGATGTTAAAAAAATTTGTAGACACGGCACTTTGGGACATGGTTCAGTGGTGAGCATGGTAGTGTTGGGTGAACCATTGGACTCGACGATCTCAGAGGTCTTTTCCAACCATAATGATTCTATGATTCTAACAGTAGAAGGCTGTGATGCAGTGTTCAGGCAGGCACACACTATGCAATTCTAGGCCCAAGAGGAACATATGTATAATTTAATGTGTATAATTTTGGGGGAACGTTTTCAGTGCAGTGTATGGGAAATACACAAACTCCGTTGGCTTTAGCAGGATTCACAAAGCTGCATCCCTATATCTTGTGTTGCAAACTTTTCCCACAACTATCAGAAATGCTCAGCAATTAAACTGTTGATAGAGAGGTATTGAATTCTAACTTAAAGAAGCAACAATAATAATTGAAGTTACAAATTGGTTCCCAAAACAGGAAGGATTCACAAACCCAAACTTTGAAACTTTTGAAAGAGGAATGAAAAAAACATGGGTGCTTTTTCTTCTATGATTTCTGAATCCTAGATTTTTAAACTACCCTTACATCATTGCTTTCCAGAATTACCTCTAGAACAGCTAAGGTTAGGAACATGTTTAATTTTGTAGTAGAAACGGACATTTTTGTGTTTCTAAGGTCTGTGACTACAAAAAATAAGGCACTAAATCTTGAAGTCTTATGATCTTTTTGTGAATACTAACAGTGATGCCCACCTGTAGTATCTATCTGTCCTGTTAATGATCCAGGCAGATACCAAATTTTTACATTTTTGCAGCATGGAATTTCTACTAGGAAGAAATAGATGAAGGCGAAAGATGTTTGGGGGTATTTTTTAAGATGATCCTAGAGGCAGAGAATCTGCAAAGTCCTGTCTCTGAATACAGTAGATTTTAAGCAAACATGGCTATTTTAGTCGATCATAGCTCTACTTTCAGACATGAGTTTATTGAGCTGCTCTTTCCTTTTAGCCATTATCTGTTTCAAGCTGCCATTGGATCTACAAGTTGAGTGTAAACAGTCCCTAGTTTTGTTGTTTCCTTTACTTAGAAAGACAAATATAGTTAATGTTCTCATCTCCCCAATCTTTTTGATTATTAATTGGAGATGTGAGAAAAAAATCTATCTGTATGAGTATCAGTTTTTCTTTGGACAGAGGTTCCTACAGTTTCAGTTAGCTGTTTCCATATATATTCGGGTTTAGACTACTTTTAAATGAAGAACACATACACACTGCCTTCTACAAGGTTTGTTTAAATCCTTTAGTAACAATAGTTAAACTCTACCACTATGACCTTGCATAGCAGAAGTAGAAACCCATACCTGAAAATGTGATGTGTATGAACTTTCACATTGGGATAGACCTCTCAGACTGTATGTCACATAGTAATTATACAGCCATTATCATCCAAAAGGAAAAACTATGCAAGTGTGAAAATGAGAGATGAAATCCAGGTGCATTCCTACATAGGAATGTATGGATCAGTGAGCAAGTCTTGGGGCAAGACAGGGCACGAAAATGAACCAGAGCACTGAGCAATCAGCATCATACATAGTACTTAATTATCAACAGTTAAGCAAAAGTAAGCTGTGAACTTCATAAACAAAGAAAAGCACAGATAAAAGGCTGATCTGCTGCACCCTACAAATGATCACCTTTTTTAGAGCTGGGACATTAACACAACTTCCTTCAGCTCTAGTTTGGAGAAATCAGCACAGAGTGGAAAAGAAAAGGAAGAATGAATTCTCTTCCCTGATGTCCATGTTTGCTTTTATTCATTAATGTTCTTATACATTGCCAGTCTTGATAAACTGGCAGAGGGATTTATAGGACCAGAACAAATCACTGCTGGCTTTTGAACATAAGAATGTTAAGAGGGTTCTTCCTTCCCATTCAAAGTATTTACCCAGCATGAGTTAACACTGAAAACCAGAAAACTATCTAATAAACAGGCATTTCTGATTAAAAATATACAGGGAACTTTCCCTCTCCTTCTCCCCACTCACCTCAGTAGGAGTTTCTGACTCTATATTTAAAGACAAAGTTGTCTTCAGAGGTTGAAGAATTAAGTCTGCTCTTAAAGCAATGAGATAATGGGTACCCAGGAACACAGAGAACAAAGCTGCTTACAGCATGATCCCAGTCACTTACGGGGTAAGTCTCAGAGACACAGAAGCTCCCTTAAGCAAAGCCAGCCCCAGTAACCAAAATCCTAGCAAAATACAGATGACTGGGCAGAATACAGAAAAGCAAGAATACTTACATTATAGGATTTACATTAATCCATATCATAAACTAGGTCGGATGACTAAGCAGGTAAGGATTAAATGAAGAACAATAAGTGCAAAAAATAAGAAAGGAAGGAATCAGTAAAAGATAAGGTGAAAGAGCAACACAAACTATTGTACTAGGCCTAAGCAGCAAAACATGTGCAGAGAGCTGCTGGAAGTTTAATATGCAGTACTACATATGCAAGCATAAGGTCAAGGAAAGGATCCCAGAAGGTGGGAGATATTTTTAATGTGAAAAATTTAATCGTTGTTTTTTTTTTAATGTTCACAGTAATGATACTTTGATGCGGTCTATACCATCAAACCAGGAATACCACATACCCTGACACTACTCCAAGTATTTGATGGATCGTGTTCTGCTCAGTAAGCTGAGGTGATGGAGGGTAGGTTAATGTAACATTTGCTGAGCCAAGGTTAGGGCACAGGAATCCTGCAAGGTAAATCAACTGTGGGATCATGAAAGGTAGATATTTTACCAGAAAGCCAGACTTTATTCATTTACACACAATCTTCCATTTTTCCTAAAACTTCAAATTCCAGGAAAGCTTTTCCAAAGATTAAGGGACCAAAGGGTGGGCAAACATTCATGAGGAAAGAGAAAAGTTATTTACAGTGAAGCTGAACTCAGTCAGACAAGTGACTATTCTAATGAATGTTTGACTTTTCTCTCCCACTTTCTGGAGAGAGTTTCAGGCTTAAGAAATAAAGTGTCTAAATTAAGAAGCTTAATAATTTCTATGTTTAAGCTCACTTGGTGGCTTGTGGGAGTGCTTAAGGTTTATGTTAAAAATTCCCTTGCATCCCAGGGATCAGGAATAGAAGCTGATAAGATAACTTAAGGCGCACAAGCAGCGTGTCTCACTCCACTGGCTCTGCCTTCAGAGAACATTAGTAGCTGGCATGAGGATGAGTCTAGCTCTCTTTCAAAAGCATAAAAGAGGCAAAAGCAGATAACTACAGGATACTGCCTATAGTTACTACCACACACTCCTCTAAACCCAGGAACTCATTTTGATTGTTTTAGTGGTCTTTTTCAGATTTCTTCACCATGGTAGATTCATTAAGTTCATCATTCATTCAATAAGGCCAAATGTCAGGTGCTACACAGACCTTAACTACCTGAAGGGAGGTAGGAGAGAGGCAGGGATTGGTCTGTTCTCCCTAGTGGAGAGTGATAGGATGAGGGGAAATGGATGGAAATTGCACCAGGGGAGGTTCAGGCTAGATATTAGGAGGAATTTCTTTCCTGAAAGGGTTGTCAGCCATTGGAACAGGCTGCCCAGGGAAGTGGTTGAGTCACCATCCCTGGAGGTGTTTAAGAGATGGGTGGATGTTGCATTGGGGGGCATTATTTAGCAGCTTGATAGGGCTTGGACAAAGGCTGGACTCGATGATCTTCAAGGTCTCTTCCAGCTGTAACTGTTCTATGATTCTATGATTATCAGGCAAAAGAAAAGGAAAAAAAACCTTTGTCTTAATTAGTATTCTACATCAAATAACAACATACCTGTGTTTGAGTCACAGATTCCACACTGAGATTTGAAACAGTCCTGAAGTCCTTCTAGAAGGGGGTTTGATCTTCCTAGCCTTCTCTGCTCACTGCCACCAACCAGGTGGAAATGATCAGGAGGCAATAGTAATTGCTTTAAAGCAGCCTCCCAGGGACTGAAGTGAGGAAGGAGGGTTATGCTTTTCTGTGCAAACTCCAGCCTGAGAACCAGGCCTGCTAAAATGACCTTTTCTGAGGGGAAAAATTTCAACCATTCTGTGATGATATCTCGGTATGGTACTCTTTCATTTACATAATATAACAGCATTGACTTGTATTACTCTTGTCATCCATTATAATCCCTAAATTCTTTCTAAACGCAAACAAGAAACTCCCACAAAAATATCCCTTCTTTTAGAGGATTTTTGCTGATGATGGGGAGAAGAAGAGATGCAGGAGATTTCAGAAGCTCCTTGCACCTCTTAAGCTATCCTGCACTGCACCTGTGGAGCTACTTTTCACACAGTTCCTCTTGGTATATATGGAAGAAACACAGTAAGTGCAAAACTACAATGTGTACTTTACAGCTCAGTTTCTTAGATATTTCATTTAACTGGAGACCCTTAGTTTCATCAGTTAAGGGCTAGCCAGTGTGAATGGACACTGCAAACCACTCTGTGAATGTTTGTGTCAATTTCTAGTCAAATTTGCCTGCAATCGTATTCATTCTGAATACGCTTCTCACAAATGAGCTATTTGTTAGTTTTATGCTAGACCAGGCATATATGCTGAAAATGGAGCTGCTCAAAACATTTTCCAGTTCAAAATTTAAAAAAAAAAAAAAAGGCAGGCGTGGAACTTTTGACTATGTTCTCAGATATGGGGGGAAAAAAACCACAAAGAAATAAAAATGGAAAGTTGAGTTTTAAATTTGTAACTATGGCAATGGCAAGTCTCTAATGAGCAGAGACTGAAAGTAGTTCTGTCCTATGTGTTACACTGAAGTAGAAGCATCATTGCAGGTATTTAGGAAACTGGCCCCAGAAGGCATCTGAAGCCATCCAAGATGTTCCAGCTTTAAGGCAAAGGCTCGAAATTCTAGGGTAAACCACAGGCATAGCAAACAGGAAGGACAGAAATTATGTTTCCTATTGTCTTCCATCCTCTTCTGTTTTCAGACTGCAAGTGCTTCAGGGCATGACTGTACACATGCACATTTCCAGATAAGAGCAGCAGAGGCAGGCAAAAATTATAGCGTGGGTGAAAAGAGTTGATCAAAATAGTTGAACACATAAAATTATGAGTGTATTTTTGCCTTCAAATTCATCATAAAATGTCTGGGAAGGAGCTCTGAGCATTGTTTCAGGGGGTTTTGTAACTGAAACTTACATTAAGAGTTGGGAGGATGCATCAAGAAGAAAACGAGTATGGCAAGCAGCCCAAGGGTTAAAGCAGCTGGAAAAAAAACAGCCGGGAAGAGGGTAACAAAGCAAACACCTACTCAGCAGAGTTTTTAATGCCAAAGATCAAGTTATGGCATGTAGCTAGTAATATCGTTGAGGTCAAGAGGCTGCAAACCCTTTTATGATGGTTATCTCTGTCTCTCAGCTTCCCATATTTTGACTTTACGCTCAATTTTTCTTTCACCAGCCCTCTTGGTAAGTGCCTAGTTGATGGCTATTCTGTTCAGCCCTTAAGAAAGAAGGGTAAGCCCCAGACAGCATTTCTGTGGTTTCTGTTTCCTTTGTCAGCAAATAACTGAGGAACAAATGCATTCAGGAAAATCAGAGTCTGTTCATCGACAATTTGCAAGCATAAGAAGATTCAAAAATTCAATTAATTACTCGCTTGTTATGAAATATTCTCTCCACCTCTTCTCTTTGAGCTCAGCAACTGTTTGGCCAGTCAAGCCAACACACACCCCCAAAAACATGAAATGTATCACTTCTGACCTTGTTCTTCCTGTGACCTTATAACATTGGCTTACAGAAAGAAATAGATCCCTCTTAATAAGTAGCACACAACTGCTGACCATCTGGCTGGTAGATCTAAAAGGGATCTATTAATGTTAGTGCTAGAACATCGCTAGGCTGCAGCAGAAACTGCATGACACAAGTACATACAGGCCCACTTTAAAACCCTGAGAGAAATCATTGCAATTGTTTTCTCCACCCATTTACTAAAGTAATGTCACACTATTTCTGATGCCATCACATCCAGAGAAACTATCCAGGAAGGAGATCCATTCTTTGATGTTATGATGATACGCAGCCCCAAACAGAACAGCTTTAAGTCTGAGTTTGTGTCTCTGTAATATGCTGGAAAAGAAAAACTTCTTTGTCCTCTTGGTCCTTTCTGCCCTTTTGAGGTGATAAAAAGCAATGGAATAGACAGACAAAGGTGCTGTTAACTCAGTACCAAGCCTCAGTTAGAGGCAAGGTAAATTCAATGGGGCTCTGCCTTGTAGTATGGTTTTACACCACCCCTGCTCAGCTCAGAGCCTAGCAGAATAAGTTTGCATCATCCAGCAGTTTACTGCATTGACATAATATGCAATAAGCAAGGAACAAAGAGCAGAGAGGGGGAGATACATGAATATATACAGTTCATGGATCAATTTATGCAGTATCATGAGGGCTGATGTACAAAATCTATACTCTGACATCTTTCCATGATTTTAATTCATTGGTGCCACAGAAGAAATGATCCTGAGGGATTTGGCAGTATCATCCGGCATGTTTAGGAAGGTCTTTTCATTCAGTCAGAGAAACAAGAAATAAAAAGCTACAAGAAGGAAAAAAAAACTGTATTGTGTTGAAATTGTTATGAATTTTACTTGGTTAACACTGAGTTATTTTGGAAACAATAAAATATGATCATAAATTCTGCATTTTCCCTTGAATAGCATTTTTGAAACTGTCTAAACACCCATGCTTTCTCTTATAGATTCTTTTAAATATATTTAGAATGTGTATTGACTCTCAGGCCCAAGCTTAAAATGCATTTTCTAAACATTTTTTCATTTTTTCCCACTAGGCTGACTGGTCTAACTTAAAATATTGCCTCAAAGTATTTTTTCCCTCTAATGTATGCTTTCAATGATCACATCAGTTTATGAAATTTAGGGAGTTGATCTGAACTGAACCTTTTGAGGTTTGCCCATCACTGCTTACAATGCTGTTTTGAAAAATAACCTCAAGGCTATTTAATTAATCGTTCATTCTTTTAGTCTCCCAACCCAGGTAGATTAATACCTATGCTGCCCACAGATCAATGAGTTCTGGAGTCTCCTACGGATTAGCACATCTGTAGTTTAAAGCCATTTTGCCTTAGAAGGAAAGAAAGAAAGAACAAGCAAAATTCCCAGGAGGAACCTTTCAGGGATCAATTCATAAGCAAAGGAAAACATGCTATTCTCAGCAAGGAAACCATGTATTTTTTGTCTGCTACAGTGATTAATAACATCCTATAGCTAGAGCCTATTTAAAGGGCTCCATCAATCCATGTAGGCCAAAAGCTGACCCAGTTTAAATTTTTAAAATACGATGAAAATTGCTCCCAGTATTTGATGAAAATTGCTCCCAATATTTTTTTTTTAAATTTACTTCCATTTAAAGTAAATGCAAGCTGTGAAATTGTCACCAACAATTTCCTCCACCCATAAAACTGAGCATTACTCTTAAGAGCATCCAGAAAAGGTGGTAAAAAAAAAGTTTGGCAGTACAGCACTATGAAGAAAATCCTAGGACTCCAGAGAAACCAGCTTAAAAATTTCCAAAATTCAGGGTAGGTGGGAACTGCAAAGTATCATGCTCTTGGGGTTTTTTTATGCATACAGCAATTCAGAAGAGGAAGAACTTCTTTCCTAGCCCAAATTTCAAAATCTGAGCAAGGTTCTGCCGGTCTTCTGGCTTCAAGGGCCATCAATACAGTCTAAAAAGCAAAATTTAGTCTGCCTACTTCTGTCTAATAGAAGTGGTAACATTTTTCTGGAACTGATGACATAAATTTGATGTCGATATACATACAGGAGCTCAGAGATTACATCTTAGGTTACACCTAGTAGAATCAATCCTCAGCCTTGAACCTTCCTTCCTCTACATTAGCTGGAGAGAAATATTCACTAGACTTCATGGACCACTGCTGAAAAGGACCAAATCTTTACTGCTGATGTTAGGTCAATAGCCCAGACAGTGCTTGTTACCTTCAAGAATCAGACTTTTGAGCTCTTCTCTAGCAAAGCATGCATATAGCCACTAAGATGGAGAGCAATCTTGATGATGTTGGTAGGACTACTCAAGTGGACAGTCTGTGGGATTTTAATGGGCAAGGGACTTTCTGAATAAATGAACTCATAAATCCTCAAAGCGCAAAAAGGCTGAAAAGATAAATTTTTAAAAATCATCAAAATCTTCAGTCAAAATAGATAAAAATCTCATTCTTCTTATCTAGTGAAAAAGTACATTTTATTGAAGACAAAACTTGAATTATTAATATACAACAAACAGCCAAACATAAGATAGAGTGTATGTTAATTTCAGAGTTCAAATAGGCATTTAGGATCCTAAATTTAGCCTCCCATTAAAAAAAAAAAAAAACAAACAACCTTGGCCAAGCTGTTTAAAAGACATCAAACTCATTAAGAGTGAAGCACAAAAAGCTAGGGCAGTGTCTTTAGTCTCAGGCAACGAGGCAGCAAAACAACTAGCAAGCAATACCTCCACCCATACCATTACATGGAGAGCATGCAGTGGGAACAGTCAGATGTGATAAAAAAAAAAAAAGAGTAATGAATTAAGGCTGATGACAAGATAAAAACCTTGATATAATATGTAACGCATAAATAGCTACATAAATTCTTGGGGTGCAAGACTGGTGAACTGGCTTAAAAATATCCTACCATGAAAAAGGTTGTGAGCTAATAGGTGAAGTGCACCCTAATTCTGCATCCTCAGTGTTCATCTGGGCCATAGCGCTTGCTATCAGGCTAGAACTGAAGAAAAGCAGCAAGCAAGGCAGCAAAGAAGGGATGCCTCTTTCTGTGCTCTAACATGCATTGGTCTAGTCTCTTTGATTCATGAGTGTCTCAGATTTGACTTTTCCACTATCTTGTGAACAAAGACTTCATGCTTTCTTTGCTCTCTTTTTCATAGGAAACTCATGCAGTGCTGTGGGACTCCAGCTGTCTTCAAATGATTTAGGGCAGTTTACAGCATCTCTGTATCAACCCCACAGTACTTTGAAAACTGGAGAGCTTAGGCTTATATGGCCTTAAATTGCTCCCCAGCTACGGTCCTATGTTGGCAAAATGCACTAGGTTAACGTCATCTGCTTGGAGTACATAATGAAATTCATACTGGAATGACAAGTGCTTTACATGCTTTTCATAGTATATCACCAATGTATTTTTTCACTCTAGTTATTACTTATTTCTAAAAAATTCATTACAGAAGCAGTTAAAAAATAACTTTCTCCTTTTAAAATGTTGATTTGTTTTTCTTGCAGAGAATGTACTACAAAATGTCGAGGTAAGCATTAGTTAAAGGGCCACTACACCATGCCAGCAGGAGCAATTTACTTCTTATGTATATATTCCTGAATGTTATTTTGTTCCCTTTCTCTTTGTGAATGGGAACCACTTCCTTACAACAGCTGAGTGCTTTCCTCCCCCTCTCCAGTTCTTTCTTCACCTGCTCGAGTCAGGGGCATGCTGAGGGCATAGGCAGCAAAAGTACACATAGCAGGTCTTTGCGTTAACAGATACAGTTCCTCCAAATAAATGCAGCCTACAGATGTCATTTGAAGCTGAAAACTCAACATTTTCTGTGTGTTAAAACTGTGCTAAGCTGTTTAATTGTTTTGTGATTACCAGAGCACTTACCTTGTGAGGATATTAATTATCCAGTCATAAAGAGACCAAGTTTTTCTGTAAGGAGAGAGCCATTCTTTTTTTTTTTTAAGTTATTCAAGTTTCTTTTACTCATTCCAGCTAAATAGATCTTCCCTGGGAAAGAGGAAAAAAATTGTCTAAATGCAAATTAACATTACTGTTTAAATATCACAGACCATTTTCTCTGAGCCCAGTTACAATAACTAGTAATTATAAAAATTGCTTGCCTTGGGCTTCTGGCTAAGCCAATGCTAAACTTGTCCTTTTATTAGATCTGTCAGACTGAGTTAATTATCTTTATGATAATAGATGTGCCTTACCTCAAACAAAACAAATACCCTTATAATTAGCTTTTTAGTTAGAATTTTAATTTATTTATAAAGACTGTTTGTTTTGTTTCTTTTTCTGCTTTACAAAGAAGTTTGGGGTTTAACAGGTTACTGGTCAGCTTAGTCATGTTTAAGAGAAAACAGACTTGTTAGGTTGACCTAAATGTTTTGTGGTTAACATAGTATCTCATCTACCCATTGGGAAATCTATTGGGTTCTGTGAACGTGCTGGTGCATATTTGTGTGAAAGACAAGGGAGAGGGAAAGTAGAAAAAACAAGGCATTTTCGTTTATTCCAGAAAGTTGTCTCTGAGCTGACTTTAGAAACAGCACATTAACTGAATTTAGTAGTGAAGCGTGCTAGCAAACACTAATCCTGGCTGTATGTTTTCTTTTGAATCCTTTCTCTAAAGTCAGAGCTGTACTTTCCTTACACTACTGAAAATAGAAAGCATAGTCTGGTTTAATATATTTCTGTCTCCACAAAATCCCTTTCAATCTTTCTCTATTCCTCTCTTCTTTTTTTCCTTCTTATCTTCCTCATACTCTCTGAACCGATCCTGCAAGCCCTCCAAGCAGAGCTCCCAGTAAGAATTGAGGGCTTGAAGAATCAGGTCTGTGCTTTATTCAGGATTTCAGATGTGTTTCTTCCACTAAATAAAAAAACATGCCTTATGCATCAGAACTATCTCTTATTTTCCCAACGGAAAAAAAAAATAAAAAAAGAGATTCAGATTCAGAATTGGTGGAAAATGCAATCTACATATTAATAAATTAAAGAACATCATTAGAAAACGAGTATCTTATGTATTATTTTAGTTCTGTCACAGTGCTAGGATCCAGATTGGTTTTGTCTGATGAAGCCTGTATGAATCAGAGTCATGATACAACATCTCTAGATGTGAATGTCCCCATGTAAGTACAAAGTCCTAGCTGAAAACATTTCCAGGGTCTTAGTATTTCTATCAGCATTTGAGATCCAAGGATTACATGAGGCTAACTAATACTGGTTTATCATTTTATTCCTTCTTTATCGTATCTCATTCCTCTCTCTCATTGAAATAGTTTAATAGGCTTGATATGCAACAAATGTAAGGGAATGTGGGTAAAAATGTGGTAGCAATTACAGTAGGAGGAGACATTACCAATATTTACAAGTTTTTCAATTAATAAAGTAATTTCAAAAGTAAACAGCTTTGCAACCAAATGAACGCAAATGCAGCTGTTTGGTAATGAAAAAAACACCCATTGCTATGCACCTTGTGTAAACATGCAAAAAGAGAAAAGGACCCAGCTGAAATCAACACAGATATATCTTTTTACTCTCTATATGCACAATAATTAAACTTAGAAGCTTCTCAGATGTACAGGAAATAATACTTATTATAATACTTATTTAATCCAACCCAATACTGATATATTCCTGTTGGTCTTCATTTATTTTTGAAAAGACAAAGCTTTTTGGTGAAAACAAATGTTTCCATGGTCAAAAATTAAAATTAATGTGGTAAAAGGTTGTATTTTCCTAACTTTGCAGAACCTATTTGACTGCTCTGTCACCATTAATATAACTCTGTCCCTCCATTATCCCCTCTTAGAAGGAATGCTTTGTTGCCAGTCATATTTGTTTGTAGTTCTATAAATGGTGTAAAATCTTTTAATTAGGAAGACCAAGTTTGTAATTGTGAGGTCCTTCTGTAGTCGCCCAGTAAGTCTCTTGTAATTTACATGGCTGGACCTCCACTTCTTTTTGTGTCTGGAGAGAGAAGTGAGGAGACACCTGTGCCACAGACAGCCCTTTGGTCTCTGCTGAGTACCCATGCTGGCTGACAGCCCCATAGGCAGGGTTTCTGCACACAGAAAGTCCTAGTGATCACTGATGCAGTGATTCTCCTCAAGACTGAGGATGACTTGGTTGCCAGCACGTGTACTGCAGCTAGAAAAAGATATTTTGAACAATAGATTACCTCTCTCCCCAACCCCTAATCATACCTAAACTTAGCATTTTACTCTTGCCCGTAGAGGAAAAGGACTCTGATTTGGTGCTTCTCCTGGGGCCCCAGAAAACCCTTTGCTGCTGAAAAGGGAAAGCTGATCTCCATTTTTTTTAACGAGTCAAGGTGCAGTACCACATTAACCAAAGTAAGCTGATGCTTCTTCAGTCATCCCTCATTCCTAGCTCAGAATGTCCTGGTCCTCTTCATCAGCCTTGATTCCTGGCTGATCCTGTGCTGAGCTGGTTCAGAGAGATGAACTAGCAGAAACAGTTTTTGTTTGGTTAGTTTTCTGCTAGCACCACACTCTGACCCACCTCACTGTGGTATCAGATGAATGCTGGTGCCAGTACAGGTGGGAATATGAGGCTAGAGGTGAGCTTTTAATGGCTTTTTGTCACAGGACTGCAACACAGGCATTTCTGCTATACAGCTACATACCAGCGGGTTTTTTTCAGTGATTGCTGGGATTCTTTTTACCCAAACCAATATTTTAACTTTCCTGAGTAGTTTCTTAAAATATTTTGATTTTTTTTTTTGGTCAAGTAAGATAACGAAAGAAGAAACCACAAACAAAAAAAACCCCACAAAGTAGTCTAAATAGTTCCAAGTTCTCTCTACCTTCTTCTTTTTATTTTTCCCAGATAACTTGGTTAGATGATGAGAATGTAATGCATAAAGATAAGGAAACTGGAGTTAAATCATGGTGTAGCCATTACTGTTCATGCTTTTATTACAGTAAAATGTTGAATTTGCTGTGGCCATATTTGTGCTTTCCTGTACAGAAGCATTCAATAACTGTTCCTGCTCCAGGAACTGATATTTCACATGGAGCTGCAATAATTCAGCACTATAGAAACATACCTAAGATTTAGGTGTTCTATACATAGCTTCTAATACTATAACTAGGTTATAATATTCGGTCTGTTCTTAATAGTCTTAGGAGACTCTACATAAATAGAAAAGTATGTTATGAACTCTATCCAAGTAAGCAGTATCTTCTCCCTGTGCAGAATTTTCTGAAATTCTCGTTAGTCATGATCATACACGAAATGTACAGATTCCAACTGGGAAAAAACACAAGTTAATTTCTCTACAAACTAATGCAAAATACCTTAAAAGCATCTATTCTTACAATTGCATAAAACCAGAAAGCTTCTCACCATTGAGAAGACATCCTCAGGGAAGATCAAAGCTGTATTTGACTCTACTCTGCTCTATTACAGCTCATGCAATCCTATGTTCTGACACTGTCCTGCAAGGACATGTGGACTAGGCAGTGCAAGCTCTTAAAAAAAACTTCAGAGTGATGCTTTCATCTTCTACTGTTTTCAAGTAAGCTTCAAAATGGAATGCAGAGATCCATTGCATATTTGATCTACTGGATCCATTTGAATACGGAATCCTTACTAAACCGATGGGAAAAGAACATTACTAGGGTTGCAATGTCAGATCTTCCAAAGCTAGGAAATGTCACAGTTAAGGCTGCAAATTCAGTTGGGTATATGCATTATGATAGAAGTTTTAATTAGTTTCTGATCTCTTTTTTCCACAGGACTGTTACTTTGCAGGATGGAAGCACAGTATAAATCACTGCTGGTTGCCCATAAAATATAAAATTATGAAAAACATTGTTACACAGCCTAAGCATTATTTCTGAAACATCTCAGTGAAAGGTAGCTGGTATATATACTCATTGCATTTGTATGTACTGTACATTATTGTGAAAGTTCCTCGTCTCATGAGATTAATAGTGTCAATTAGGCTGTCAAGGATGAGCGAGCCTGTCATATGGGCTTTGACAGAATGCTTGGGTTGATTAGCTTCATGCGGATATCATAGCTTAATATTTACATTGGAGTAACTAATATTTTACCCTCTTTGAATTTTTTCCACTTACAGAACTGCATTCATAAATATGATTTGTCTTGCAAAACACATCATAGCATACTGTACATCACTTAAATATGTTCGTTTACATAGGTTGCAGACATAATTACCAAATCAAGATTAAAACACTATTTTGCATTACTATGTGAACAGGCAAAACAAAAAAAAAATCAGTTGAGTGACTTTGCTCTGGATTGTCAAAGACAAGGCCAGGTCTCTCACTCCTGTATGTCAATTCTGGGATTAGTCAAGGCTGAGTGATATTTAGTGTTTACACTGCTAGGGAAGAGAAAAATCTTCTACCTGTGGAGGATAAAAGGCAGGCAATGTCCTGTTAGCTAGACCACATATCGGGCTCAGCAGTTGTTCTAATCCTTATGAGCAAGGGAAGGAGCCACAAACACACCTCTTGGATACCACATCCATCTTCTTTATATGTCTTTTCTCAGTGGACTGTCTTTTCCAAATAGCAGTGTCCCAGCTTGGGATTGGACAGATACTGCCCTTCCCCCTTACTGCAACCATATTGGAGTGAGGTGAATGCATGAGGAAGTTTGTTATTTATGGAAGTTGGCAGCATTGCTCCTGCTTTGCTCTGCAGCGCAAATGTAGAGCAGAGACCAGCAGGACTTGGAGTGGGGGGGGGTTTCCAATTCTTAAAAGAGATCTTAACTTCTTAAAATGATAGTACAGTGTGTCAAAGGCAGATTTCCTTCAGAATGTCATACATAGCTCTCAGTAGGGCTTTTAGTTTTCAGTGATTTGTTATATATGCCATCTGCTTTCAGTTGTGCCCTGATCAAATTTGCTCTCAGATACTATTTCAAAGCTGTATTTCTTAGACATTGCAAGGTCAGAATTCTAGGCAAGGTACTATCACAGTAGCAAAAGATAAACACCTTCTCAGTTTTCATTTGGTCTGTATTCAAATTAACCTTTCATTGACTTCAAGTCAGGACTCTGGAATTTGGCCCAAAATAATAGTTCTAACAATGCAAAGGAAAAATCTAGTATGAAAATGAATTCACAAATAGAACCACAAATGTATGCAGTGTTTTAAAACACTGAATAACACAAATCTTATCCCGAATACCTGGCTAACACACTGGTTTTTCTGTTTCCTAGCATGAGTTTTCTCCATTCTATTTCTGTTTGGGTCATGTGTGTTCTCCATTGAGACTGCAGGGAAGCTGGCTAGATGCTGAGCACCTGACTGCCAGGTCTTTTTAATCTCAGTGGAAACTTTAATATTTCCTTACCTGTGTCTGTCCATAGCCTGAATGAGAATAGCCAATGGACTAACCTCAATCAAAGAAGTAACAGTCATTGTCCCTCATGCTGTGACATTGAAATACACATCATGGGCTCACTAAGTGAGACAAGGAGAAGGCTATTGGCTCCTATGTTGGCTTTTCACCACATCAAATCCTGCTGTGTCAGGGTTACTATATCACTGTTATGGGAATTAGTAACTGTGTGGGACAAGACAGGAAGGACTGTTCAGAGAAGTGTATTTTAAAAGGTTTGGAAGAAACACCAAGAGAGCAAATGAATAAAACATGACAGAGGCAATCAGAGAGGTAAAGGAGACAAAGGGAGCATTAACGTGAAAATACTAAGTGAATGATAGGGAGGAAAAGATGCATGGAAAGTAAAAATGGAGATATGGGATAAGGTAAGATTGTCAGGAACTTTGCATGTTCAGGTCAATAGCTTGAATTTCTTCATTATACATTTGCCTTGTGGTTATGCCAGGAGCAAGGCCAGTGAGCAGTAAGGTGGCATGCGACAAAACACAGCATTTAGAAGTGAAAAAGAGTAGACTTGGCTAGCACCTTTAGAAAAGAAAACAATCAGGAGAATACCTTTCTGAAAAACTGTTCTTGAATATACTGCCAGAAATATGAACATAGCAGAGATTGAACTGAACTACCCATTTTTCGCACAAAACCTCTTTCCACTTCTCAGCAACTAGGGTCACTAGAGACATGGTGGAGGAGAAATGAAAGGCTTATATTAATTACAGATTGACTATGTCAGCTCCATTATAATATGAAAGAACAAAAGCCAATGTTGTGAGACAAGTAGGGAGATCACATATAAAAAGTGGAAAGGTTTGAGGAGTGCCCCCACAACCTCCTTATCCCTTCACAAAAAGGTAACCAGGGCAAAGTTCCCATGAAATAGAGGCTGTAGCTGGGAATAAGAAATTAGGGAATAGTGTTCTTCCTTCTCTTATTGTGAGTCACACTAAAGCAGAAGATAACCAGGAGGGCATCACTGAAAAGAACCATAGCTGCATTAAACTCACCCCCACCTTCTCAGGTCTGGCAATGTGTGCAAACTGATATGGGTACAAGGGAACTATCAGTGGAAGGTATGCAAGTATATTACAACACACAGTCTCCTTGATCAATTCCCAAGCTGAAGAATTACCTCCAATTCACAAATTAGTTCATCCTATCTTTACAGATCCAGGAAGTTTTCCAGAAAAAAATGCACTAGATTATAGTTATTACAAAGCCAGAGGGAAAAATTGCACGGAAAAGCAGTATATTTATGTCTATGGGACCATAAAAAGCAAACAAAACAAAATAAAAATAAAATACCCCTAAGCAGTCTAAATTGCATTGCAAATAAAACTTTATATTAAGAGCTATATTTGCAGTGCAGGAAAATACTATGTGAAACTTATTGGAACCACAGATCAAATCATTAAAAGTAAAAAGTGGTTTGTGGAAATCTTGATGGAGTGATGACTGAGAGAATATTTCGTAAGGACTTCAAAATTTGACCTAATAATAGGATTTGCATGTCCAGTTTTAAAATGAAACCCCATGGAAGTAATTTTCTCTTGATGCATACACATACTTCAGTCTAACAGTAAAGGGAGAAATGTGAACACATTAAGGATAGAATATACCGTGTAAGTATCCCAGAAAGACTTAACTGAGTTTAATTTAGATTAATAGGATACTATATAAATACTTCTTGCTTGTTAAGCACTTTTTATTGAGATATAACTACTGTCTAATACTTTTCCATCATTCACACTGTAAAAGCATAGAGAGAATAACAATTTCAAAAGTAATGAAATTCCATTTTCAGAAACAACCAAGACATTCAAAAGCGGGTTTAGTTCTAAGGGTATAGAAGTGGCATTCATGTCCTAATTTTAGCTCTTCAAAGAACATTTTAATCTTGTGATTTAATCTAGCCTTAAAAATGATGCCTAGGTTTCCTCTGCAGTCAGTGAAGAGGCGTAAATACATCCATAAACAGTTAATCCATTATAAAAGAGGAGACTAGAGTTGGTGGGTTCTGTCACTCTTTGATGATGTTTATGAATGTCTCTCCATTAACACTGAAGTCATTCAGATGACAACCTTAGACCAAACACAAACCTTTACAGAGCTGAAATGAAGTTAGATGATCCTCAGCTCACAGTGTAGTTTTCAAAATCTCTACATTATCAACTATTTCAATATTGTAGGTATACTTGGGTCTTAAGTACCGTAAGATGGGACATTAGTTCTCTTAAACCATCTAATTGTTTTAGATTATGTAATTGCTACTGTTTAGAAAAACTATTCAATGAGCATGAAGATTGTGGCATGGTTGGGAAAGAAAACAAAGTCCTAACTTTGTATTGTTTTATGTTAAAAGAAAAATAGTAACACGCTCAGTAGCACATCAGTTATAGTGACCAGATACATATCATTATTACTCTACAGAAAGGGTACCCTCTAGTTCCTCTGCCCTGAGCTGTGAGAAGGACTAATCACTTCCCTTTGAAGACAGTGAATGCTACACATAGTGGGATCCTAATTTCAAATGCACTTTTCATGAATATTTGAGAAATAACTACTATGAACTGGAGCAGGCCAGTGATGAAAGATAGAAGGCCAAACACAACTGTGTAAGTACAGAGAGAAGTGTAAAGGAAGGATAATTGCTACTGGCAGAGAGAAATATTTGCATGTGTATGTATCGCTTCTGTAACTGTTATATCTGAATGTTTTTGCAAAATTAACAAGTATATCTGCACAGCAGTATTCTGAGATAAAGAACTATTATTTGTATGGTGAAAACTGAGGTTCAGAGAGATTAAAGACTTCAGTCAGAAAAACATTCATTAGTGTGCTAGACATTACTGTCAATGGGAACTGTAAGCTTAACACATGCTTGGAGCTTTGCTCAATCTAGACTATAATTCTCTTTTCAATTCTTCAAAGTAGCTAGTAACTAAGGTGGATATAAATTGCTATTTAATTGTGTACATTTTATAGCATTTCCATAGGACCTGTTTTATTATATATGTAACCGTATCGATTGCATCTTTTTTTAACTCCATTGGAATGCTATTGAGAATGAATGAATTCAGAATGAACTTATTCTTACATTTAAAATCCACACCAAAATATAATATTTTTGATGCTTGTAAAATGTGATATAGACTTAAAATACACTAACAGACTTATAGTTACCTCTTGTCACCCTGGAGAGAAAGAGTAACAGAACATAAACTGTCATCGTGACATTTCTGAGAGCAAAAATTCAGGGCAGCTTCATGAATGTCTTTTTTCCAAATCCTCTGCTCCTAAGACATAACATGGAAGCTGTTGAAACATTTTTCAGATAATAGAAGTTCCATATGCAGATAGGATAATAATCTGGTTTTGCAACCTTGTTGAAAATATTTTATGTTTGTTTCTTCTGTTTTTACCTGTCTATAATCAAAGGATCCCCTAAGGTGTATAAGAAGAGACCCTTAGCCCTGCTAGAGGAAAATATGGTCAAAACTGCCTGCAACCACTGTGCTTCAATAGCCACCTAGCAACTTCCAGTCCTGCCAAGTATAAACATTTTGAAATGAGGACCCACACATCTGGATGACTAAATAATATTAAACTTCAGATTTTTTGACATTCAACTCATTTCTTTCTATTTTTTCTGAATTATCTTTTTTTGAAGCAATGGAAATTGTCAAGAAAAAAAACAGGATCTTCCTGTAGGCTAACAGTAAGCATTTTATGAAAAATTACACTTTATCTGGAACATGGAAATATGGGGCCAAATTCCGATTTCAAGAAGGGAAGTAGTGTCCATGAAGCCACTCATGAGACCAATGTAATCAATGTGAACAGAATGACACCTTCATTGTTTTGTACAGTTCCAAATACCATGACTCCTCTTTTTACATATATCAACCTATGTTTAGGCATAGCCTTTTTGCTTGCTGTTAAGAGCTGCTTTCATCTGATAAGTTTTGGTGGCCTCCTTCCTGTCCAACAAATGTCAGTAAATACAGTAAGTGGAAGATGACGAAAGCTCTTTGAATCTTTTGGAATCTTTAACATCAAAATATCATAATCACCATTTTTCCTAAGGCTCCTGCTCAGTACATTATTGGCGTGTGCTTTAATCTTACTATTTTCAGTTTGTGACAGAGTTCAGCTAACCACAGTATCCTCAATTCAACACCACCCACCGTTTCTATCCATTTTGTACTGTCAGAAGCACATCAAGCAGACTCTGAGTGTAATCACATCAAAATCGATTTTCATGGCTGAGAGAAAAATAATGGAAATTTCTCTAATGTAGAAAATGTATGTGTTCCTTTTGGTTAACCAAAATAGACTACATATCAGGACTGTCAAAATTAAGTTTCCTTGATTCAGTGCTCTTCCCCAGACTTGTGTACAAATTACAAGCCCTCGCTACAAAATGTCTTTAACATAATTTTCTGTTGGACTGCTTCAATGTGGTTCCCACAAAATGAACAGTCTACCCAAGTGATAGACTACAGATCATTCTCCAGATCAGATCCACAAATGAATTACTCCAGGGGTTATAAACAGAATCCCTGAACGTACACTAAAATTGGTAGCCAGGACTTTATACTTGCATGGAGCCCATGACATTATTGACTCCTGCAGAAAACCTCCTACAGGGTACAGAGGCCACACATGAAATCATGAATCACCTCTGTGTGTATAACCCCTCAAGAAATGTGAGACTCTCTATGCAATATTGTACAATTGAAGCTCAACAAAACTTTCAGGAAGAGTAATTTGGCAAGGATATGTTCTAAAGGAAAAAGAGCCTCTCACAGGCATTGTTTTTAATTATTTGTCAACATTGCTTGAGAATCATATTGAAATATTAATTTGCTGTTCTCAGTATGTCATTCATTTATGACTATCCTAATCAGTTTTGCAATACTATGTTCCAAGGTTAGACCTGCTTACCTCCTTTAAACAGATTTGAAATATTGAAGTGAAGGTATACGCTCTTACTTGTAGAGATTCTGGTTGGACCCAGGAAGAGAGAAATGGCTCAAATAGTTGATGTTATTTCCCGGGGTTATCTTGGAATTAGGTGCCAGAGAAGAGACTGGCAGCAGTAATATCTAGGCACATGTATTTGGGATGCAGCAAAGACATTTTCTGTGGAAATACACAGGACTCTTCAGAAGGTAATTACAGATGGCCATAAATATTTATTAAACTTTGAAAATGAACATGGTAGTGACCTACATTCTTAAAACACGATTAGTTCAATAATCTTGAAAAGTGCTTTTTCTGATGCAGATGGAAAAAATAGGAGTGGCAGGGTTTGATTTAGAAAAGCTTTTGTTGTTGCTCTGCAACACAGCATACACAGTCTACATGAAACTACAGTGTCATGAGTGAAAATAGAAGTTAGGGAACTTATCCAGAAACTAGTTTTCAGATGAGCTTCTGCAACAGTCTGTTCTGGATTTTGTTCTAATCAGTCACGAACAACTTAGACAAGGGAATAGAGAATATGCTTATTACATTTGCAGCTGACATGAATCTGGGAGACACTGCACACACATTTAGGGACAGAATTAGCTAATCAAGATGTTTTTCACAAATTGAAGAAATAATCTGGAAAATATATTATTTATTCAGTGAGTGTGAAGTATTAATGACAGGTAGAAATGAGCAGCTGCATAATATAATAATTGGAGCAGCTGATCAGTTCAGGAGCTATTCAAGAGGGCATAGGGGTCTACAAGCTGAACATGAGCAGTAATACTAAGCTGATATGAAAAAGTTAATATTATGTTAGGCTGCATAAGCAGAACATGTGGAATGATCCTTTCTGTCTACTTAGTCCTAGTAAGACTCAGTTGAAATAACAGCTCCAGATCTGGATGCTGTGCTTCAGCAAGGGACCACTTGGAGAGTCTTCCAGAGCAGAGCAACCAGAAGGAGCAGAGCCCTAAAAAAGAAATCTAACAGAAAGGACTGAAAGACTGAGTTATTAAATTTAAGAAAAACTATCAGAAGCCCTGACAAGGCTGTTGCACAGTGGAATGGAACAATACATTCTCCATGATATGTCACAGACTGAGAAAAGATGATGTTAAATTACAACACTGAAGACTGAAGTTACAATTTAGGAATTATTTTCTAAATATAGTGCAGTAAGGAGATAACTAGGCTTCCACTGTCAGGGATCTTTAAGAACAGGCTGAGCAAGAATGGCACAGGTTCAGCAGATCTCACCTATAACCAAAGAGGTGGACCAGAGAAAGCTCTTTCCAGCTCTATTTTTATATGAGCTGATGACTATGCACTTTAGCGTCTGTGCACAGGCACTTGGACAGGTCTAACCAATTAACTTGGTCATGATGGTATGCAGTTTCTCTTAGTGACAGAAGCACCTGAAAAAACTGTCTGGTGGTGTTGTCAGCTCCTGCAGTTTCACATTGGCTCAGCTCCTGAACTCGTACGACAACAAGAAAACATTTCTTCTCACAGAGAGGGGAAAAAAAGTAAGTTTATAATCTTGCCTTTGTGAAGAACTTGAAAACCTGTCTCCAAAAGGTTTAAAAAACCAGATGACAAAGAAAAAGGGACAATGTTTCTACACCATTAAATTCTCATGGTTTTGGGGGGACCTGACTCATGGTTTTCAATGGAGTTGGCATTAATGGTAATGGACTAATTTGAATAGACAAATTTAGAAATTGATATGCCTGAACTTCCTATTATAGAGAAGGCAATACTGTCTGAACAGCAGGTCTATTTCAGGGAATTAAAACCTCCCCATATCCTTTCAGATGACTTGATTGTTTCTACATTTCAGTCAATGTTACACAGGGGACGTTGCACAATGCTTGACATGGTGGCAGAAAATTCACCTAGCAGAGAATACTGAAAGCACAGTGTATCTGCCGAAAGACTCTCCAGCTGGGAACAGACATAATGGGGGCACAAGGAATTCATTCTTGGGCAATCTCAGTTGGGAAGCTGTTGTCTCAAATTAACAGTACTTCTCCCACAGAGGGGGTCTAGGTAGAAACTGCACGCAGAAGAGCAGCTCTCTTCAGCACCAAGCAGGCCCAGACATCTACATTCTCAAGAGACACACAAGTTAAAACATATCATAGATGTCAACTGTGAGATTTGTTTCATGTAGTTTCTGTCTGCAGAAACAAAGAGAGCACAGACCGTTGTTTAAAAAAACCCACAAAAAAACAAAAACAAACAAACAAACAAAACCACAACCTTCCCCCACCCCCCAAAAAACCCAGCCTTCAAAATCTTTTCCTCATGAATAGTTGTGATCTTTGGTATAAATTTTATTTTCCCTCTTCCACCATATGTCTGCTGAATGTTCCTATTTCTTCTTTCCTGGATATAAGCATTTTCTGTCACCCCTTCCTTCATCCTCACAGAGAGCTGAGAAAACTAGTGGTCTAACAGATCACTTTCACAGGGTGGAAAAGAAAATCATAAAAAGATCTTTCTGATTAAGTAGTCAATCTATTGAAGTACCTCATAAAATCATAGAATGTCCTGGTTTTGAAGGGACCACAAGGATCATCAAGTCCAACTCCTGTTTATGCACAGGACAATCCTAAAAATCACACCATGTGTCCAAGAGCACTTGCACCCCATGTATCAAGAGTACTTCCTTCATTAAGGCCTGGAATAAATGTGTGCATGTTTCACAAAGATCTGATCATATTATTATCATCACGGTTTGCACATTTTAAAGTGCTATTTAGGCTCCACTGGACTTGGTCAGCCAATACCATTATCAAAGTCCTGAGATCTCATTTTTCCACTTTGACAAACTTCTATGAGTCTGATAACATAGAGACAACACAGACACATCTTGACTGCCAGCTCCTACCTCCTGAGACTTGTTCTTTTTTGTACCTTTATCTCTACATTTAAAAGGTCTTCCTGTATCGTATATGTTCCCCAGGCATTGCTAATCAATTTGTCCTTTGGCTTCTTCTTTCCTAAGATGAATGAGTACTACAATTCTCTCTAAGTGGGTGGTATTTTCCACACACTGAAGCATTTTCTGTAGAAATCTTTCTGAATCCTCACCCAAGTTCTATCATTCTTCTGAAACCCCAAACTTCACAGAAGACTCCAGCTGAAACAGCCTTTCCATTTTGCTGCTCTTGCTCCAACTATTATCAATAAGGCCAGAAGCCACTTAAACTTCCCCATCAAGCAATAGCTGTCCTGCTACTTCCACTGCAGTTGCTTGTTTCTTGAACTTTTCAGTTCACTGAAGTGCAAGAGGATCTTGGGAGTATTCAGGAAAGCAAAGAAAAGGAAGGAGAGGTGTTCTTCTTTTGATTGAGCAAAGAAGCCATGTACACTCACGCCGCATCTCAGCTTAGTATCTTCTTAGAAACAGCCATTATCTGAATCCCTGACAGAGAAGGTACAACAGTAGGAGTTTGGGCTTCACAGCTGCAAGTGGGAGGAATTCCTCCTGGAAATACTTGGAGTACAGCATTGTGCTCCTAGAGCTGGATTTAACCCACTGAATACAAATATGCTCCCAAGTTACATCTAAAAAAGAGGATCCTCCTTGCAAATGTTAAGCACATTTACAGTGATCTGTACATAAAGAGCAGAGACCACAGAGAAAAATCTATTATTGTTGCTGCAAAAAACTATAGCAGCTCAGGAGAGTTTTACTTTTATTATTCATGTTGCCATTAGGAGTTGCATTATTACTAGATCCTAGCTGGCACAGATGGCTGCTGTGCTTTGAGGTCTGCTTTAGTCATGTTTTAGCTGTTTTTTTCTGCAGATTTTATAGGGTTTGGGCTGATTTTAGCTTCCTTCATTTGCTTGATAATTGTTTTGGTTTTTACTTAATTAGCAGGAATATGTTCATGTTTATTGTGCATTTTATTGACTCTTTTTGAACTTGTGGTAACCAGAATCAGCTATGCAATTATACCTTCTGTTGTTTGTGTGGGACTGGCTCAGGTCAGATGCTTTGATGGTGGAAGGAGCTTTCCTAGAAGTTCAGTATCAATTTGCTGGCACTGCTGGACTGATATTTCTGACCTGTTGATGTCTTTCCACCTTGCAAAGCATCTTTCATGACACAGCTCCTGTTTACTGCTAGAGGCAGGGGGAACCGCTCACCTAAATATTTCCATTCCTCTGAGGCCCTCCATCAAGTCACTGTAGGAAAGCTGGTGAGAATTTCTAATTGGGCTCCTCTTTAGATACACGTACGCTTGTCTCAGCCTTCATCTGCACTGCTGCTATCTTTTGCTTGCCTAACAAGCTACCTGGATGCAGTATCTTCTATTTCCTTGTGCCTTCCAGTTATTGCCTTAGTAATAATGACAAACACCGGGAGAGGGTTACTTGCACTGCTGTACCTGGTCAGCTCTTGTCGCAGGTGTGACTGAGCAGAACATACTAATAAATTTTTATGGTCCATTAGGCAGAAATTCATGCTCAGTCATAAACAACTGTGCCTGCACTGCAGTTTGCTTTAGCTACATCATCACAGCACATTGATAAGAGATCTGGGTGAGAGTTTTCGCTTTCCTCTGAAAAGGTGCATTTGAGCCAGGAAGCAAGGTGTGGTAGGCTCCTGTATGCCTCCTGGTCTGCAGGGTTAGTATGCAGCCCTCAAAGTCAGACAGAGACTGACTTCTAGACCTGAAATACATTGTTCAGTCTTCGTCATGCAAGTTGTTCATACACACACATGCCATACTTTCATCTTCAGTGACTTCCCATAGTCCTGTTCTTTCACTGTTAAGCGTGTGGCCAGCTGGTTAGGAGGATTCACAAAAAGCTTCAAATACTACCTTCAATTGCGCTTACCTCTTCTCTCCCTTCCACTGAATGTCACCACCTATTTGTGACAGGAACAGTTTTAAAATATAAAGTTTGTGAGGGAATACCTCATTTTACTGAAAAATGACAGCTTTTCCAGTATCTGTGTTAAAATTTAGTTTTGAAAACCTTTGGGTTGCAGCTCTCCCACGGCAGGAGGCAAGTAATTAATTAGTGTTGTCTCAGTGTTATAGGACAGTTTTCAGTGTTATAACTAAAGGGAAAATATCTTGAATAGGATGTGCTAATTTACAGTAATTGGCTCCTGATCTTCCACCACAGGATTTAAGTAAGTGCCTTGAAAGTCAATGGCAGTTGTTTCTATGTTGTCGCAGGGGACGATGTCCCTTAGCTTTTATCTGCTCTTCACATTAGCCTGATTGAAAGACTATGAGCAAAAAACTATAACCCCAGTTCCAGATGCCCCCATAATTTGAATCTGGCTAAGAATTTAGTGACTCAGGCCTATCTCTAATTACAACAGACAAATTATTGGATAATTTCTTCTGCTTTATCTTTGCAATTCACTGGAGCAGTTAATTTCTCCAAAAGCAGGCAAATCCTTTCTCATTAGAAATTCCTTTTTGGCCTTTTTAATGTGAGTTTCTTATTATTAAGCACACACGCATGCACACACACTCACATACACACAAAACATACTGCTGATAAGAGGTTATATAAATGGTACCCAAGGTAACTAAGATGTTTAACAGAAACTTAGCTTTAGCCGTTAGATAATTTGCCACTTCATGGAAGCAGTCTCAGCTGACTTCTCTTTTTTCAGAGAATAATAGAATGGTTTGGGTTGGAAGGGACCTTAAGATCTTCCAGTTCCAACCTCCCTGCCTTGGGCAGGGACACCTTCCTCTAGACCAGGCTGATCAAGGCCTCATCCAATCTGGGTTTGAGCATTGCCTGGGACAGGGCATTCACAACTTTTCTGGGCAACCTATTCCCGTGCCTCACCATCCTCACCATAAAGAATTTCTTCCTACTATCTAATCTAAACCTAGCCTACTTCATTTTAAAACCATTACCCCTCATCCTGTCAGTACACTCCC
Source organism: Bucco capensis (assembly GCA_013396975.1). Taxonomy (NCBI): domain Eukaryota; kingdom Metazoa; phylum Chordata; class Aves; order Piciformes; family Bucconidae; genus Bucco; species Bucco capensis. The sequence goes on from VWZO01014889.1 coordinate 51,648, forward strand.
CGATAAAGAGCCCCTTCCCATCTTTCCTGGAGGCCCCCATTCATACAAAAAAGCTGGGGAAAAAGAACTCATGTTTTCACAAAATATCCCTTAAATATCATTTTACTTTACTTTGTATTGATTGAACACTGCATTTTTCAGTTTGAAGTGAGGAACCCCAGGGGTTTACTCTGAGACTTCCAGGGGCTAACAACAGCAACTATAAATTTGAAGATGTTGATTGTGGGGTTTTTTCAGTGTACTAAATTTCAATGCTACTAAATCAGCATTATTACTTAGGAGGTCTTGGCCTCTTGACTTAGCTGCAGAACTGCATGCCTCTCAGTTGCATAATATTTTCGAAATGCATGCTTCATTGAAGTGTCATTGATTTTCAACTAAAGTGAAAATGCCCTCATTTAATGCGTTTTAAAAGAATTACAAAGGAGGCTGGAGAGGGTTTGGACAAAGTATTTATTAATTGTACATCACAAAATTAGGATTTATATATTTTTAATGCAGAAATTCTTTACAGCTCCTAAATCAAAATGCTGTTCTAAAATTATGTCTGATTTTATAAATGGAACGACCCTGTTTGTTCAAGACTTTTAAATTCCTTTGCTTTGTTCAACAAACCCCTGTACTTGCTGTGAGGGGATTGCTGATTGCTTTGTCAGCAAGACCAATGATATTCAATCTTTGATTTCTGATTCATTTGCTTCTTCCTTCCCTTTGATGAGTAGAAGAAACGTCTAGCTTTTTCCTCTCCTTTCAAAAAATTTTCTCTCGCCTCTCACTTCCTTAGTAGTGAGAATGTTTTATGTGAAACATTCTGCCTGTCTTTTGGACTATCTCTTCCTCTTCACTGAGCTCAGAGCTGGGTAAGTACTTTACAGTCTTGCATTAGAGAAAAAAAAATATCTCCATCGTTGGCTCTGATGTTGGAGTGTCATCTTTGCCTCTGATTGTGATGCTCCCTGGCCTCTCTTTGGCTGTTTCCTCAGGCATTTGTGAAGCATAGCTTTCTGACGTGGTCCTGTTCTAGTAGGAAATGGATAAGGAGGTGAAGTTCTGAAACTTGTTGTACATGAATTGCACTGTGAGATTATGGAGGTAATCTTTAAGCAGAGCCTAGCTGTTACCATAAATTAGACTCAGCTGACCATGATTTTGGCATATAAGCTTCACTAGCCCTACATGATAAGGCCTCAGCTAGTTACAAGTATAGAGTACCCACCAGCCACTGTGAAAGCAGTGACAGTACCCTCAAGAGTGGTAGGTGGTGAGCAAAAGTGACAGTGGCAGCCAGCTGTCAGGTGTGGTGGCAATTTGAACAAAGCTAACCAAGAACAGGGTGTTTTCTACCTGATCCAATGACTGTGCCAACAAGCAAAGAGCCTGGAGATGCCCCAGCTTGGCCCTGGGAACACCCACCAAGTGGCTCCAGCTACCACACTGCCCCTATGGCTTTCCTCACAGACCACAACGGGGCCATTAGAATGATCAGAGGGCTAGACAACCTGCTCCATGAGGAAAGACTGAAGGAGTCAGGTGCTCTTTCAGTGTAGAAGAGAAGGCTCATCTAAGTATTCAAGCACTTTGACACCAGCTAAAAAGAGAGCAGAGGCTCTCATTTTACAAGGAGCCACACGGATAAGACAAGGAGCAATGTGTACAAATTGCACCAGGGCAGGTTTCATCTTGACATAAGAAAGAAATTTTTTATAGTAAGAGCAATTATTCACTGGAACAACCTCTTAAGAGTTCCTGAAGTTTTCACAATGCAACTGGACAGGCTGCTAGATAAGATTATCTAGGCTCCCTTTGCCACAATAGAATGGATCAGATGATCTACCAAGGTCCATTCCAAGCTGGGCTATTCTATGGCTCTGTGTTTCTTGCAGGGAGCAGAGAGGTCATCGATGTAATTGACTGCCTGTATCTGTCACTAAACTGTTTTGGTGTCTTAGTCCATGTAGTCTCCACACTGCCATTTGGTCTTAAACTGTGGCCCAGGGTCCTGAAATTACATCTTATTAAAATTTCAGAAAGTCCCAGCAACACCATCACGTTCAGTCCCCACAAACGTGGCAAAAGACCATTCCGGTCTGCCTGAATATTACCTAAAACAAAACAAAAGCAGATTATCAAATAGGAGGAATGCCCTACTAGTACTCCTGTTTGAAGGTGGAGAAGAATAAGGCTCTGTGCAATGAGCAAACTTACCAAAGACTGGGCAGCACGTCTAAGGAAACATGAGTTAAGGCTTTACAACGGGATCACAGCCATCTTGCTATGTTGCATTTGCTGGAGTTTGTCATATTTGATATAATAGGTAAAAGCAGAGCTTGTGTAATCTGTACAAGTATTATACTATACTTTAGTTACCACGAATCACCAAATGCTAATGGTTTAGCTAATAAAAATATCTTTCACCTGTGAATCTTGACCGCTGTGCTTAATCACTTTGAAAATGCATGTGTGCTTCCTCTGAAAAGTTGAGTACAATTATGTTCTGCCCACCTCAATACCTACTGATCTCAGGAAGAAAAAACATGGCTTATTTCAGTGGGAACATATTGCCAGATCTGGGCTTGCACCATCTCTGGACAATGGAGAAGTGTGAAGACTTCCTTTAGGTCATACAACACGAACACCAAGCTTTAGGCACAATTCTTGCACTAGGACCCATTAGCTGTCCTTCTAAAAAACTCTTTATTTCGTCATTTCTATAGAAATGTAAAGGAATATATACTGAGAGGTCTGCAGCTTAGGCTGAGATTGCAGGTGTATCATAACCATGATATGAACTTCATAAAAATCTCTGCAGTGTGAGAAAGAAAATCGAAAAATTGATTGTGAGGTTTGATCAGTTGCTCTTTTCAGAAGAAATTTCAGTCTGATTTGTTATGCTATTGATTTTTTTCTTGCTCTTTGAGTAATTATTTTCAGTTATTCATAGTTGATTGCTTCACTTTGAACCAGTATCAGAGATCAGATTTAAGGGGTTTTATTTAAATGTGAGAAAATAGTCACTTTAAGAAGGATTATAAAATCAGATCTGAAAGGGAAAGCTGATATGTGCCTTTCTGGGAAAAAAAAAACCCAGACAACAGAAGCCCTTTCTACTTCCTAATATGGCAAGTAAGGCCATTGAACAGTGTGAGAAAAGTACAACATGTTTTATTATATTCAAAAGTGTGAGATAACTTATCAAGTCTTTAATTCATCATGTGCTTTATACTGTTGTTTATCTAGATATCATTTCCAAATACATCAAGGACATTTATAAATATATAATAACATATCTTCATTGCAATAGGTATTCTTCTGCATGATTCAGCAAAATATTGAGTAGTGTATTCAAAGTTTGCAGCTGTATCAGTAAGGGTTGGTAAATCTGGACAGGTGACATACTGAAATGAGATAACTGTCTCTCTTTACTACCTTCATATCTTGTTTCTAGCTTTGTTTTCTTCCCAAAAAGTGGATACATAACATATACTGCTTCTAATTTTTATGGTTTCTTCAAAAAGAGTACATAAATAAGCTTAAATGTCTCCTGATTATTGCTCCATTAGGAATGACTTGATCCAAAATCTGCTGAGATCATTGAAAGATGATTGAAGTTTTGGATCAAATTCTCCAAATGCAGGTGACCATGAATTGACTGACTACATGCTACAGGCAGTGAAATTCAATTTGAATATGGTTCTTTTCTATCTCCCTCCTCCTTTAGTACATTAACACATTTTCTACCTTTGGTGAAAACAATAGAATCTCAGCCATGGCTTTTTGCCACACTAAAGTATATTCAATGCTTGTTTATTTATCTTAGCATGCAAATATTCTCCAAGTTTGTCTCAAAATACAAACACAGGAAAATATGAAATAACACATTCAGCTGCTTCTCTGACAGCCTGTGCTCCAGGTACATCACATGTTATTGTAAAGAGCGCTCTAATAGATTTTTTCCATGTCACACAGCCATTTTCTTGAAAGAAGATCATCAAATAGAATACATGCATAAGCCTTCTCTTAACAAAATTGTTATGTGTTACATTTTATGGAATATCTGAGACCATAAAATAAAGTATCACAGTTTCAAGGCCTCTGGAGGTGCGTGGAGAAGAGATACACTTGTAGAAGTATTTGTATAGTCACCGACAGGAGTTAAAGAAAAAAATGTGTAGAGAAATGAAAGCTCTGTTGCTCAGCAAAGAGGTTTGAGATTGTTAGAAATGTGTTCTTGTAAATAATTTCAAAAATTTATACTTTGTATCTTCAAGATTTTAGACATTGATACTTGAAAACTTCGAGGCAGAGATTATCTGGATTCCTAATTATGGAATCATGGAATCACAGAAGAAGAGATTGGAATCACAGAATCACAGAATCACAGAATCACAGAACGTTCAGGGCTGGAAATGACCTCTCAGATCACCAAGTCCAACCAAAAAAAAACCAACAAAACCAAAACAAACAAACAAAAAAACCCAACAAAAACACCCACCAAAAAAACCAAAACAAAACAAAAAAAAACCACAAACCATACAACCCCTGCCCTCACTAGAGCATGTCCTGGAGCACCATGTCTACACATTTCTTAAACACCTCCAGGGATGGTGACTCAACCACCTCCCTGGGAAGGCTGTTCCAGTGTCTCACCACTCTCTCTATAAAGAATTTCTTCCTAATATCCAATCTAACCCCACCCTGTCACAACTTCAAACCATTCCTTCTGGTTCTGTCATTAGCTACTAAGGAGGAAAGGCCAACACCCACCTCTCTACAACCTCCTTTCAGGTAGTTGTAGAGGGCAATGAGGTCCCCCCTCAGCCTCCTCTTCTCCAAACTAAACATTTCCAGGGGCATCAGGAGGCCATATAACCCCAACATCTACTTTTAGCAGGTCCAGCTAGATCTAGTTGTTCATGCACCTGTTCAGCTGAGGCTTTAATATCAAGGATGGAGAGTCCTCAACTTCCCTACACATGTTGCTCCAGTGGTTGATAAACATGGTTCATTAAAAAAAAATCATTATATTTAATTGCAGTTTGCCTCATTGAACCTTGTGCCTATTGCCTCGTGTGCTATAGTGCACCTACAAGAAAAAGTCTGGCTACATCTTCTCAACACTTACTTCTCATACAAGTGGCTCCCATACAAGACAACAATAAGGTCTCCCCATCACCCTGTCTTCTTAAGGCTGACCAGATAGAGTTTCCAGCATTTGTATCAAAAATTCAGCTTCCTGAATAATATGACTTTAGAACACTTCAGGGTTATTAGGACAAAACATGACAAAGTATTAATTCAGGATGGCATAACTGGGATTTCTTAAATGATGTTACAGAAACTGATAAACATGATTGTATTAGGAGACTTGGGGGAAAAAATGTTAGATTATACTCTTCTGATTAATTACAGAACTGGAAAAAATAGCAGTTTAAAAAAGATTTAAGATACTTGTTTGCACAAGCATTACTCAGAGCCAGCTTTATTTTTTAAGGATGCAATTTTTCTGTCAGTCTATAATGTGGTACTGTGACTGTGTAATATATCTTCAGGCTTTACAGACTCCTGGCATGACATACTCTTTGACACACTAGATCTTAATAGATCCTTCTGCATTAATCCTGACTAATGAGCAGATGAATAGTTAATTAAAAATGCTCCACATAGGCTTTGACACAGTAGACCATTGCAGCTTCACTGTGGTTCTTGCTTTCTAATAGATTAACAGAACTTGCCTTTTTTCCTTCAGATCATAATGGCTCAGAATGCTCCATTACAGTTTACCAGATCACTGATCTATGAACTAAACAGCATTTAAATATTTCTTGATTTGATTTACTATGGTATATGATCTCCTGTGCCTTCACTGAATCCATATAGTAAAGGAGCCATTATGTCATTTCTTTAGTCACTGATCTAGCAGATCATTAAGAAATTTTTCATTCTGTAGGCAGGAAGCTTTAAGGGCTTGATTTTTTTCTAGTGTTCTAACTGCTGGTGCTCTGCACAAGGTGATGCTCTTTGACACAGACTGCTTGCTCTTCAAGTGCAGTATGTACAGCATGAAACCCTAGGCGGCAGCCCATATCAAGTTAAAATGAAATCTTTTCTGTCTGAATAGAAACTTGGGTTTATCTCCTGAGTTATATATTCACCAACTTCTGATGACACTGCACATCTAAAAAGTGCTGGCAGGTGTAAAAGGATGTAAAATGACCGAGTTTTGAGTCATACCAGAAAAGGCTGTAGCCCTACACTCCTTATTGAACTCTCACTAAGGTTCACTTGTGGGTAAATCTTCCATTAATGATCCATGGAAAATAAGGAAAGAAATCTTAATGGCAAGGGTAGTGTGACTGGTCTCAAAGAACTCTAAATGGTAGTGTGGCTGGTGTCAAACATCTACAGAATTCAGATTCAATCAGCTCAAGATCTCAGTAACTGTAAAATGAATTTATTGTATTTAAGGCATTTAGTCCTCAATAGCAAAGGAACAGTCAAGTCTTCACAGAGGAACAGACCTGCCTTTCTTTTCCTCTAGAAAAATCCAGTGTGGTTTAGGAATAGATAGTGCTCTGAGCAGCAGTGATTCCATCTTGCTTCATTTAGCCAAAAATACATTGTTCTTTTTCCATCTACTTAATTTTAGCCTACTTCTTTAAAAGACGATGTATTTTACTAAAGGACTTCCTCTAACTTTTCAGATTTCTGTGCTTAAATGCTGCACACAAGCAATACACTTAAGCAAGGATTATTATTGCACTATCAAAATTGTATTACAAAAAAATTTATCAAGCCAGTATTCTTGGAACAAAAGTCAAGCCAGACACAGTGGATCAGATCATTTGCCATGAAAACAGAAGTTGCCATTTGCCAAAAGGATTGATCAGTTTCAATATTGATGGTTTTTAACAAAAAATCAGCAAAACACTTCCAAAATTTGGTATGTCTAGAAACAAATCCCAAGTTCTCAAAGGAAACTGCAAGTAATGACAGGGAGGATAACTGAAGAAAAACATACCCATGATTGAAAACTCTTTATAGAAAATATTGCTTAGGTAAGTGTCAAATTTACTTCCCCTTTTGGTTTAAAAATATGTTCTATTTTATACAACAGTATTTTGTGGAATACCTCTCTAACTTGGATGAGGCTTAACAGAATCAAATGCACTAGATAGATTAGGTGAAATTTTCTTGAGAGATATTTGCTTGATTGTAAGAAATAACATTGTAGACAGAATTACCAAACCAGTGGAAATTAGGAAGAAATGAGTCATGGTAATTAACTTTCTTCAGGACTCTCATGTGTCAGAACCTAAATGTTACTCCTTGATAGATTTAGCAAAGGTATAATGTTCTAGCTACAGTTAATAGTAACAAATGCTCTATTAGTAAAGCAGAACATTTAGAAATATGATAAAGTTAATGCCAGAGAAAGCTGAATGACTACTAGGATTGATTATTGTACTACTTTGATGTCCAAGTCTAAGGCTACCTATGCAGTTATAGTCCACTTTATTTTGCAACTCATTAAAGAAGAAAAAACCTGTCCTACTGGCAAGAGGTATTGTCTTCCCTCCAGTAATAAAAAATGCTACACTGGAAAACTACAGGGACGCTGGCCAAAGAGCAATAAAGAAAGATCAGGAGAACTTCTGAAACATTAATGATGTCCTTCTGCCAAAGCCTGTAAAAATGTTCTAAAACTTTGAGTATTCATGAACATGGCATCTTGAGATTTACCTCATCTCATCAACTCCCTGGGCTAAGTTTTCACTTACCCAATATTTTTCCCAGACGGGATCTCGGTAGGATTATGAGATAAGAAGGAAAGATATACATTCCTCAGCCAAGAGATAATTAAACAGAGTCATCAAGGCCAGACCTCTGACTGGGCTGTGAAATCTACTGCCAGATGTCGCAGATACATCTGTCTAAGGACTAACAGGATCCTTCTCATTGCAATATCTAAGCATTTCACAAATATTAATGTGTTTTCTCTCTGGGAAAGGAATATTTTTTCATACTAATAGAGTACAAGACAGAGCTGGACAAATAACAGTAACAAAGTAGGTATTTTTTGAGATTTGTACTGTGGTTTCTAACTTTTTCTGTCTTTTTTTTTTATATATAGGAGAGAGAAGAACACCTTAAACACTCTAAAGCTTGAAAATCTATAGACATCTTGTTGCATCCACATAGAATACTCTTTCCTCCATAGTTCTATAGCTGTTGAACAATACAGAGCTGGCAAATGGTGAACCATTTATTGATCATTCACTTCAGTGTATTTTTAGGTCTAGTGTATTTTTAAGTCTTAGGGAGTGCATGGGTAGTAACTGCGGCCTAAAGATAGAAAAACTGAAAGACAAATATCAGGGATCTTATATACATATATATATGTGTGTATGTTTATAAGTATAAACCAAAATTTAAACAACAGCTGTGTATTAAAATTTGTATAATTTGAAATGAGTGAGTATATTTCTGATTACACAGGTACCTTATTTTTCATATTTTGTAATGCTTGAGAGTGGTCTTTTTTTTTTTAATAGTTTTTTAATAGTTTAAATAGTTTTAAATAGTTTAATAGTTTGTATTGTGTTAGTTCCTGCACTGCAATGAACATTATGTTTGTAAGAGAGAAACTTCTACCCATTATATTTCTTCAGCTTTTATATATTGCTATGGGTTATCATTTTCATTGTGCACAGGGACAGAGATGATGGGGAAGTAGCATCAAATCTTATGTTTCATCTTAGAAAATGGCACTCCTGTCTGCAAAGATGCAGACAGACTTTCCTTAGACTTAACAGGCTACTGAAGAAGAGCTTGCATGCACATAGGAGAGAAAAAATGGGACACTTCCATTAGGTTTGGCATTAAATAGCTAATAACCGAAATACCACCTGTAAGAGATCACTAAATACAAACGCCCAGGTGCTGCAAGAAAATGCAAAAACATTTGTTTAAATGTCTGCAACATTGCATTTCAGTAAATTGATACATCAGAATTAGAGATTTTCACAGAGACTGTACTGTGAGAATGTGTTAGCAAGTGGGCTGCAAGGTTCATTCTTGCTGACAGTGAAAGATGTCCAGGTCACACTAGCTGTTACTGTGAATAGAAAGATAGGTGTTTTCTGTCAGCCTCTCTGTCCAGAAAGAAGGTACATTTTCCTGCAATAATCCTGAGAGTACAAAGTAAAATGAACTTGGACAGACTCTGCCTCAGACACACCAGCTCCTCTCCAACAACTACCAAGGAAACACAAATGGCCATGTAGACAGGACACAAGTAGTATTTAAGGGCTAAAGAGGAGGGGTAGGAGATCTTCCTGATCCCATTTGAATTATAAACCCTGTAAGAGGAAATCCAAAGGCACCTCTCTTCCCCCCTTAGGGGACACACTGAGCCAGTGCCAGGGTCTCCCATATTTGTGCCCCAGTCAACTGCATGATGGATGCACTGACTTGAGGCTTCTCCCTGCTGACAGCCCTGGCAGTTGTCAATCTCTGCCAGATCTCACCCTCCACACTTCATGCGGGGAAGGTCAGTTCATGATATTTGAACATCTAAGACAAATGATATTAATCCATTATACGTTTTCCAAAGTATTGTTTGTTAAATTCTGTGATGGCATCACATATATCACATACAGGCGCCTGCTACTAATCAACTTGGTGATTCTGCTGCTAGCTGAAGGTGGAACCTCACATGCTATTTAATGATGTAACACTTGTGACAAAAATATTTTTGGTTTAATAAAATTACTACGGCTGCATACTACACTGTTAGGAAAATTTTTGGAGCATATAATAGATAATTTAATGTTTATTATTAATCATTTGTTAGTTATACACTGCATAGAAATGTTCACATAATTATATTCCTGATGACCTCTGTATTTTACCACTTTATTCCTATTGGTAAAATAATCCATTTATTTTCTTGTTTCTGTCACAAGACTTTGGTTAGACCTTGGTGGAACTTAAGAGATTATCAAAAATAGAGGTTTTTTTTCCTATTTTTCCTTGCATTTTATTTTTTTTAATTCACTTTGGAAGATTAATTAGGTTCTGGCCAGGAAATATCTTTACAATTGCTAGGCACTTCCCCAACAAGTGAAAAAAAAAATCTGTTTTGAGTCCATTTAGCTGTCAGTAAATTTTGATATTGTCACCAGAATAATATTGATATACTTGTGATATTGATTTATTTGAAAAATACATGTTCTTTGGACCTTGTGGTTTTTTTAAATACACTTCCCAAGATTAGTTAAGTGTTTCCTATGATGGTATGTAATACAATTAATGCTATAAGGTACTTTACCAGGTCCTTTGGGCACTTGGAAGGACTTTTACCACCAGTGTTTTCTAACCATGTCCTGCCTCTGTGATCTCTACTCTTTAAAATCAGAAAAGGGAAAACAGACCATGCAGAGTTGCATGTGCTGGGAATTACATTACAGCCATGGCTATTGCACCCTTGGAGGCAGAGGAAGAATTTTGTTTGGTACATGTAGAGTTAGTTGCCAATTATTTATTTAAAACTTATAATTTGTGCCAGAGAGATTGAAGGCCTTGGCTAGCAATACATTTCCCAGCAAAGAAAAGACATAAAATAAGTATGGCTTGAGTGAGGTATATTAAGTGTCTTGAAGAGAAATTGAATATGCTCTAGTTTAGTCCTGATCTTTGATTCCCAGAACTATCCAATTCCAAGAGGAAAAGCAGATTGCTCACATCTGAGGCTGATAGCTGTCCTTTAGGTATTCAAGTTATTTACTGATGAAAGAATTCATGAATTCCTAATGAATGGCAGTGTTTTAGGACCAGTGTTAGATCTGATCCTCCAGTGTGATCCACTGGCTTTGACCTGTTAGAAGCCAAATCTTCTCCATCAATGGAGCAATGCACTGGAAGATTTGGATTGCTGGTAAGCATGTTTACTCGGAGTTCCCCAAACTGAGCAATATAAATTAATTTCAAAAAAAATACACAGTACTTACTTTGTTCACTTCTTATAGCAGTTTTTCAGTACCTAAAGGAGACTATAAGACAGAAGGGGAGAGACTTTTTAAGCGGTCAGACTGTGATAGGACAAGGGGGAATGGTTATAAATGAAGGAGGGGAAATTTAGATTAGAGATTATGAGGAGGTTCTTTACCCAGAGAGTGGTTAGGCACTGGAACAGGTTACCCAGAGAGGTTGTGGATGCCCCATCCCTGGCAGTGTTCAAGGCCAGGCTGGATGCGGCCCTGGGTGACCTGGTCTAGTGACTGGCATCCCTGCTCAGTGCAGGGAGGTTGGAACTAAATGATCTTTAGGGTCCCTTCCAGCCTGGCCATTCTATGATTTTATGATTCTTATCTTAATTTTTGTGCAGAGATAACTCAGAGGTTTTCACTAATGTTTTCTTCATTCAGAAAACTTCAAAATAGGATTAAAAAAATTTATATTAGCTGAATTAGCCCTTTCCAGGACACATTACTTACAGGTTATTCTTCTGCACATTCAATAATGGGACTTCTACTAAGTTCCTTGGGAAACTTTCTAACAATTTAGTGAATATTATCATTAACATATTTATTCTGCTTGTCCAGGTTACTTTTCTTCTCCTCACAGCTTTACTCTGTTACACTTAGCTGTATCTTACTGCATCTTACTGAACATTTTTGTCCATCCTTTATAAATACTTCTGAAAAAAAATTAAGAAATCTTTTAAAAATAGTTCACAACCCTTTTGAAAATAACAGACGTCTCAAGCACTTGAATCTTTTGCATATTTTAGCTATGAGTTTTCTTAAGATTTCCTATATTAAACAGACCTGCTACTCACTGAATATGTTCTATTCCCCTTTTTCAATTGTTTCTTGTTTGCGGATATAAGACGCATTAATTTCAGTTCAAAGCAGTCATCAATAAGAAGTCATTATTCTTATGCAGTTCCATTTACCTGTGTATCCCAGAGTTTATGACAAACATTATACAATCAATTCCTTGTATGCCTCACTGGCAAAGTTGTGTAATACTTCACTTGTAAAGCTGTAAAATGAAGCACTCCTTAGAACGACAAGGTTCTCCTTTAACATGAAGTTGCCCAGTTTCAAAGTCAGGCCACATGATTTTCAAGCTGGATGTTCAAAAATGCAGGTCAAAGAAAAGGAATTTACAATTTGATTCTGTTCATCTGCTGTATTCCCACATACAAAATCAGATAGGCATATACTTATCCTTTAAAAATTCTTTATAACCCACTGACATAAACATATTCATGAAGTTAAAGTACATTCCAGATCAGAACTTTAATTACTAAATTCCTGACTCGATGGATACCTAGTATTTTCAATGGGTACATACCATATCAATTCACACATCACTGCCACATGAATAGAATTGTAATATTGCTTGTTCACAGAAATGTGAGCATTGCTTCTTTTCTGGTGTTAGGCAGAAATTGAAAGAGACCAAAAACAATGGTCAGAAGTGTCATTACGATTGTTCCTTTTCATTCGTAAGTGACTGAGAAGTATGAAAGCAAGCGTTCAGAACAAAGTGGTCAGGCTTTCAAGGCTAACTATATCAATCCTCAATGAATGACAAGCAGAAAGTCTCATCACTTCTAGCTGATGAACAAGAGAAATTAGAACAATCCTTCATCTCTTGCTTTAAGCAAGCATCCCTCACCACTGTAATTGATGCCCCCTGGTTATTATCTATCACTTATTTTAAGAAATATCCCTTAATTCATTCAGTTGTGGTAGGGATACAACAGAGACTGAATAAATTAATCAAAACTTTGCAGATGTTGCTTACTTTCACTGCAATATTTCAGTCTGAAAAACGCCAGAGATTTTTGACAATATAAATCAAAACATAGAAATTACAACAATTCTCTTTCTCAGCTATTCTGAAGAATTAAACACCCAAAACACAAAACCCTGCTCTGCACTCACAATTCTTGCAGTTCCTTCCCCATTTCAACAGAACTCTCTGCAAGGGAGCAGGCTAGGAAGTGTCTCTCCATTCGTTAGGTCACAGGCTTATATGTCATGCAGTTTTGGACTGACTATCCTTGAAGAGCCTCAGCTGAAGTGTAATGATGATCGGTTCTGAGAAGGTGAAGCATTTGTGAGAGAGTCCAGGTTTTACAGGTAACAGTAGTTATGCAGAACGTTTAAATCCAGAGTACACTAAAAGATGTATTAGCAGGAAGTGTGTAGATACCTTATCAGCTGCTAAAGAAATGGAAGAAGACAGTTTTAAGACACCTTTCCAGAATAGCTGTCAACATCCTGCACAGTAAACCGTTTGGTATCTCAAGATTATTTTATCCCTTGGTTTTATCACAGGCTGGATACTGGCTATATAAGTATTTAGTATCTACTGGCCTGCTCCATATATGTACAGAGCAGACAGTAAACAGTCTTACATAGCATTGAAACACTATTTTTATGTTTCTAATTGACTGGATTACAGCCCAGTACATGGCTTATGGCCATGATAGCAATCCCGAGGGAAAAGTCCTTCAACAAATCAAGATACAACCCACTAGCTATCTCATAAAGATAGGGCTACCTGCTCCTTTATTCATTTTGTGCCTCTGAAGACAATTTTAGGAAAACATTATTCCTTGCTTTTTGTAGAAGAGCACAGCAGAAGTGAAACAAGACCCGAAGTAGCTTTTTCATTCCTAAACCAACAGAAACACATCTTAACAGTCTGATGTCACAAAACCTTCTACTTGTCAGGACAAGATGAATAACAGGAAACAACAATGTCATCTTCAGAAAGCAGACCAAGAAGGTTGTCTTTTAAACATGCCTTTATACTCCCCAATAGTTCAGTCACTTGACATCTTCGTTTTCCTAAACCATACCAGAACATGGGTTCCGCATCTTATTGGTTCACTTTACTTCCATATTAACATTGTTAAAATGATTGATTGTTATTTTAATAGCCTAACCTTGTAGGTGTCTTAACAAAATGTCCAGTAACAAAGCAACTCGGGGACCTGGCCTTCTTACACTTCAGTATAACAGATAACTTTATTTTTATGGTCTAGTCCCTAATTAATTGTATAACTGCCCTTTCTGGGTAAAAGTCTGCATATACTATCTTACCCACAATTCATTCACTTCTGCTGCATAGCAAAACTTCTAATTAACCAGGCATCTCAGGGGCCTGGTTAATTTCTACTTGCACAGCTATATTCCTGAAATCTGTAACATGGTCAACAACTCCCTGAAAAGAAGAGGCTTTGCACTCTCTGGAATGAGAGAAGAGATGGTTTTGTGTGGATCAGTAAAGATAGCAATAATTGCCATAAGGCTTGCTGTAATTTAGGCAGAAGTAGTTTCTCAGTTGCTCACAGTGGACTGTCAGATGTGGGACAGCATGCAAGTGGAGCAGATCATAAAAATAACTTCTAGACTAGGTTCTAAGAAGAAAACTCTTGAAACTGTTGCCATACCCCCTAATGAGTAGACATGCAGTACAAGGTTAATGGAGAAAAATAGAGTTACCTTTAATTGGAAGCTTCCACACCTTCAAGATCTTGTACATGGACGCATGTGTCCTGCTCCAAGGGATTACCCCTTTTATACATTTTATTAGTAATTAACATATTGATATCTATACCCAACCCTGGCACTAAGTTTTCCAATAGTCCACTCCCAGTGGTCTTCAGCTCGGCCCCTCGGAGAGGGCCCACGTGGGGCTTGGCCCTCTTCTGCTGTTTTGTCTTCAGGCTATCTGCAGGTGGCTTCTTCAAAACATCACGTCCTTGGCGAGGCATGGGAAAGTCCAAGATAGTACCTTAGAAACAGGCCTAGTGGCTCCTAATATGTGAACAATCTAGGAAGCTTCACATAATTCTAGAAGTCCTAAAAATCTACAGAACACACTTAAATCTTTAGGCATCAAAACCTTCCTTTATTGCTAAGAAATGTAGAAATAGAGAAAACACGTGATTGCTAGAAAAGTAACAGAAGTTCTATCAAGGTTTAGGTCTCAGCCAACCACTAATCCAATGACAGATGTTGTCTATTATCCCCTTTTACTCCACTTCAGGAAGAAAAATGGAATTAACAAAGAGAGAGAGAGAGACTCGTGGGTTGGAAATGAAAACTTAAACTACTTTAATGAAAGTAATAACAATAAAATGAAATACATATACAAACATATACAAAACCAATACCACACCCAAACACCCCCAGATGGCAACTACTCTCACTGTCACCAGTGGTACTGTAGCAGAAGGGCTCAGCAGCAGACTGAAATCAGACTCGGGGACTGGATTCTGGAACTGGATTCAGGAACCCTTGGATTGAGACCAAAGGAAGAGCAGACACAGTCCTACAACAGCAGAACTGGGCTTCTGATCATCACAAGGAGAGCTACCAGTCCACCACCTGAGATCACTCAGGTGCTCAACTCTCAGGGAAGGCAGAGGTCCAAACCTCTCCTTTTTTGTATTTACTGTTAAGTGCTAAAAAGCTCAATCGTGCACCTATCTTGCTTGGTGTTGGAGTTCCAGGGACTGACCCTCAGTTTTATACTGAACATGACGTATATGGAATAGAATACTTTGTTGGTCATTTTAGGGTCATAACTCAAACCACGACAAGTGCGTATTGTATTATTCATATTCTTTTACAGAGCTGCAACTAGCTAAATAGCACAGTTTTCAAAGATTTATGCATAGCTATATCTTGGTAGGACAAAAGGTTCATAAATTGCCATCAGTATATTGGTCTTCTTTTAGTTTAGGAACAATTAAAGTTTTGGTTGAAAGGGTATATCTTTTTCTGGGGCCACTGCTGCCTTATGCAACAGAAATATAGAAAAGTTTCTCGTAGTTGTTGGTTACTATACAGTTAAAAGGTAAATAAATCATTGTCTGATTTATTTCAAGACAGCAAAGAAAATACATTAGGAATAGTTGGAAAAGTAAAATTATATTGAAATGATGAAGTTTGAACTGTGACATTTAAGGTAGATATTATCCTGCAATTTTGACAAAAAAAGAGAAAATACTTGCTGACACCTAATTGCCTATCTCCTTTACTGTGCATCTCAGCAGTGTATGGTACATATGATACTGAATGCAGCATTTGAAATACTCTCAGCCTTTTTCTGTCACCTTCCCAACGGCATACAGCTTCGTTGGCTTAGGTAGTTTTGAACACATAGAGATACCAAATCATATCCTCCCAAGATGGCTACCTCCCACTCAGTGTTTGAAAGGATCTTAAAATGATTTTAACTACTTTTATTTATCCATATGCATTAGGTAGACTCATTTCACCTAAGTTTAATGATATAAAATCATACAATCTCTAATCTCTGGGAGACAACCTAGAGACACTGCAGTTCGAGTTTGGGGGTTTGCTGTTATTGTATGATTTCCATTTTGTGCTGGTTCACTTTCGGTTCTATTGTTACCCCCCGTGCGGCCAGCGACATGGCTTCTATGGGCAGCGCCATATTGTACAGCCCACTGAGACAGCCCCACCTCTGTCCTAATCCTATGGTTGTTTTCCCTGTCTTTCCCCATTCCTTATTGGCTCCTGATCTCCTGGTTTCCCCCATTGGCTAGCCGGGCCATTTCCGTTCTTCCCTGATGCTTTAAGAACCCCCCGGAATTTGAATAAACAGCTTTTCACCCTGGAACCCTCGGAGTGTGTGTCTCTCTGAGGGACTTGGAGTGGGGACCTGGTCCCCCCCCCCGACTAATCTAACCTAGTTGTTTAGTGCAATCATCTTAGCAGAAAGATAAATACTTTCAGACAATAATTCATTCTTCATGTTTAGACAGTACCTATCTTTGAAGAGGGAAGAAAAATATGAAAGAGTAAAGATGGTATATAATGAAGGTGATTGAGAAGATGTTGACTGTAAACAAAAGGTGAAATCTCCCCACTGTACACCTGCCAGTGACCTGTATACCTTTTCTTTTTTTTAACCTACATTACTGAGTGACAGTAGGCATCCCTCTTTCTTTTTTCTCTTAGAAAAATACATTGCTGCTTCACCCATTCCTCATCTTGTTTTACTTTACTTATCTTTAGGAATTATGTCTTGCAGGGATTTTCTGTGCTATTCAAATCTTGACTGCTGAAAATCAGTGGCTTTAACATTTGCCTGTCAATGACAGATGTTTTTGTAATCCCATGTTCCATGCTCAGAGTGGTGGACATTACAGCCTTGACATTTGGCCTAACATTGAGGATTTGCTATTAGTATTTCCCCAGGAAACTGACACTTGATGGACAGGCTACATAATCCATGCTTGAATACGTTTCTTAGTGAATTGATCTCCATTTCAAATTGATGTGGGCAAAGACACAAATGTAGTAGATCACCACCTATTCCCCACCCACAGTCTATTTTAATAAAAAGCAACCTGCATTGCGGTGTAACCTACGAAGCATATAAATCTACAACATGCAGTTTGAAACTTGCTTACAAAATACCACGAATGCCTTTCAGATTTCCCTAGTGTTTATTTACTTATGCAGGAAGCCTAGAAAACTATTTTGATGTATCGCATGCCATAATTTTTAACATTACTCAAAATGTTTCAGAAGAGTTTTAGTGAAAGTTAACCCACATCAATCATGACCTTGACATGAAAAATTACCTCCAACCTTTAAATAAAAAAGGAGAGGGAGCAAGAACTCTAATACTTCTGAATGATGCTGTATTGTTGAAAACATTCAAAGCATTATGCACATATTCTGTCTACAGCTAATCTATATAAAAGGAAGCCAATCATTTATTGCCATGGCAAACATAATTAAAGATCTTTTATCTTTTCAACTTATAGGATCCCAGAATGTGCACTTTATATAGTGAGAATTATATTTAGTAACTATTGTATTAGTAACTATAGTAACTCTTTCTACTTTTGATTAATATAGATTCCAATGAATTCCCTGGGAGCTTTTCAAAGTTAGTGAAAACATGCATTCAGGCTATGACTTTGTAGCATATGTTGCTCAATCCCCATTGTATTTCCCCAGCTGAAGTTGTACCTGTTATCCAAACAAAAGATGATAACAGATTATGCAGGTTGACCTGCTTTTCTGGTATTCTCCTTATGAAGGAACAACAAGGAACTACATGCCACGACCTGATTGTCTCATAGGATCTGAATGTAAAAAACTTTTTTTGGTAAGCACAAACAGAATTGCCTCCAGCTCTATGCCAAGAACTCATTAATGTACAATGTGTAAACTTCATCAGAAGTCTGAGACTTAGGTCATCATGTCAAATTCCTTATATCTGTGGGAAGTTTTGGTCAATCCAATGTCCTTGGGTGCAGAATTGAATATGATTCCTATGAGGAAATTCTTCCTTATTGTTATTATGGAAAACTTCAGCCTCAGCAGTACATTCCTCTAGACTGGATGCTTTATAAAACCTTGTTATTACAAATCCAGCTTATTTCAAAGCCTTGATCCGCAAAGCCTCTTTATATACAGATTTCTGATGGTTTTGCAACACATCTAAATGATATCATCTAATTTATTCAAGGTTCTGACTGTGCTTCTCAGTCTCTTACAGCATTTCAACAAGTTGAAGTGCAAACTATGACATTTTATTAAAATATTTTAGCAACCTGAGAATATGAATAATACTCTTCTTCTCTACCTGACTTGTTATTCTACTTTTGCAGTGGTCATATTTGCCTATAAACGTCCTCTCAGACTTTTCAATCATGCTGCTCTGTATATCATAGAGAAGTAGAGGAAGGCAATGTCCTTCTGTTCATGGTAGTAGTTTTACATGCTTAACTTGAGCACTTACTGTCAAATAGACTAGAAGCATTTTAACTGAGCTAGTAAAAGATGTAGAAATGGCCAGTATTCTTGAAATAGAATATTTCAAGGTATTCTTGAAATACCTCAGGGCAGGAATCAGTTCTACCATTAATTTAAGAAAATTAGTTTCCAGAAAATATGAGCAATGATTGCAAAAAAAAGAAAACAGATGTAACCAAAAGCAGATGCAATTAATTTTCTGTGATCTCTTCTTACTGTCTGAAACATAAATGTAAATTTGGTATTTGTCAGCTGTAGTTAATCAGAAGCCCAAGACTGAGTTTATAACTATGAAACTTCAATACAACTAGTAAATTGAAAATGGTAAAGGAAAAAACTTACGAAGGAGAAGATGAGTTCTTTGTGTACACATGTGTTTCTCCTTGTCTTATTCCTCACCAGCAGCTGTGAGTTCAACTCGATAACAGCTACTTCCCAGCATCTTAAAGGACTGATCAGCCTTCCAGCTCTCTTTTTCAAAGGAAAAAAGAAATGACTGGTAGCACAAAAACAAACAGTTCTCAATCACTCTTAGAGGTGATCTCCTTTACTTTAGACAACTCCAAAGCATCTCATGAGTTTTAGTTTTCTCATTTGTCTGCTTTTGTGGAAGATGCTGAAAGCATCTTCTTTTCTGACTATTTTCAGTAATTGCTTCATAATGGCAAGGAGCACTTCAGGAGAATCTATTGGCCATGTTAGATTATGTCTGACCACTAGACTGATGCTCTGAAGGCTTTAGCTCATGGGATCCTGTGCTATAATTTTTCTTCCACTTCATTTACAATATCCCTATTTTTAGCATCAGCATGAGACAGACTCAATTATACCTGAAGTTCAGCAGCATATAATAGGTGTCTGAATTTGACTCTTGAGTTATTCTAATCATCGTTTTCACTGTTTAACATCATTTACACAATGCTATTTGGTTTTAAACACCCTGGGCTCAAAGTCACAAGCATGAAATCATGTATTTTCAAAAAAATGCATAAATTACTAAAACATATTATAGTCAAATACTTGTGATTTGCTATGTTTAGCAAACAGAGTAACAGGCGAGATTATATTTTTAGCTGCTGTATTCTCCATTAATACTTTTTTCCTGAATGCTGGGAACAATAATCCAGAGAGAACATTCAGTCTTTCTAGTTGTGACAGTTTGAAAAAGCTACTGTAAATTTAAGTTTTCCTTTCCTAGTTGTATTTTAAGTTAATGTCTATCTGTGCTTCATTGCATCTCATTGTTTTCTGTCCTTCAACTGTGATTCCCAACCTCCTTGCAGCTATGCTTCACTTGACAGAGTCCATAACATTCCAACTGTAAACAGATGGGGACCTGGAATCCCTTTTTTTCTCTGACATATCTTTTCATGTGAACTATTAGCAACGAGTTTGAGTTGTTACATCATTATTTGATAAACCCTAAGCATACCTCTGAAATCCAGCCTATTAAGTACAGGTGAACCAATCTCTGTTTGGGATTTCCTGGACAGAAGTGTCTTCATATATGCAGTGAAGTCTGGTGCCAATATAAGGTAACTGATGTTTTGCAGACTGGTTGGATTTATTTTATTGTATATGTATAAAACTGCTGTGTAATGCAAATACAGTTAGTTTCTCAGAAGCCTCTCTGCAAATTTGCAGACACCTGGTAACCCTTTAAGGTTGAATGCTAACTATGCATACACAGTGGAGCTAGCCAGCCTACTAGATGTCAACAAACCCCAGACGTTCACTGCAGATGTACTGATTGCTAAGGAATTACAGGAATTGTCCAGCTAGAGTCATGTCACTGCATATGTTCAGTAACAAATTCACAATGATATGATAGCATCATACATAAAAATAATTTGGTAAAAACAAAAGATGTCTTCTCATCCTTTGCGTATAGGTTTCTATCTGGAAGAAGATATATCCCAGTCAGGTGGTAATACTGATCAAATAATAGATGGATAGATAGATAGACAGATAGATAGATAAATGAATAAAAGAAATAATTAAATAAGAGGAGGGAATAAAAACCACCACTGAAGTACTGATACCTTCAATCACCTTTAATTAATCAAGATAATGGGGAGCTGGGACAACCTGGAGGAGGGGAGTTGGCCCCACAAGGTCCTGCTTAGTGTAATGTCCTGCTTATTTTCAGCCTAGTGCATTTTGGACCCCTTTGTATGGGTGTAACATTGAAGGATTTAACTCAGCAGTATCTAGAACTGTATCTAAAACAGCCTAGAATTTCACTGCTTTTTTCAAGTACAGATGCGGAATAGAAAACATCACTAATATAATCCCCACAGAACCTCATGGTGAATTTTTACGTGCATATATATATTTATATATGTACTGTAGACATGTATCCCATTAACATCAGTAGTACATCAGAGTCGAGACCTGCTGTGCACATTTGAGAGGAAATGTTTGTTAACAGAGAAGATTTCACAGTGTCTAAAAGATAAAGAATTGTTTGTGATGAGATTTGGTCATTGTTCCCAGAGCTGTATAATTAGTCTTAAATGTTCTTGTTACAGTCTTGCTGTGGATTTGCATGTGTAAGTCCTGGTGATTAAAGCAGGACATGAAAAGCAGAACTAAGATTTCGCTTTATATGAAAGAAATATATGAAACTGTACCCACTGAAATCACTGAGAGTATTTTCTTTTCTTTGCTGGGTCAGGTTTTTCTCCCATGTCTGGCTAAGTACTCAACAGATTTATTTTCAGAGACTCTATTCCCTTTCCCTTTTCTCCTGGTTAGATAAGATAAAGTATTTTCAAGGAAAAAGTAAAAATGGAACTAACCCAAATAAATGCATATCCTGCTTCTCCCTCGCATAAAAGGAGAAAGGGTTTATTCTCCTACTGTAGCTTTGATTATAAATCCAATGTAAATACAGAATTAAATTTAAATCCATTGGCTTTTTGTGCTGTGAATTTTACAACATTTTTAATATTGATTCAGATGTATACTAGAAAGTGTCTTTCATTAAAAAAATCCATAAGCAGTTGAGGAAAGGGTTGAGGTGGTATCTTTGTGTCTGCTAAAGTTTAAAGCCCTTTTTTATATAGTCAGGTGAAATCCAGGAGTGGGCAAAGTGACACAAACTACAATCTTCTCTGATCTCCAGGATTTTATGACATGCATGCCTTTACACTTGTAACTCTGTAGTTACATTTCAATTGAGCTCTCCCTCACTGTGTCGCTGTCTTAAGTATTTTTCACTTTTCTAATGTCAATAGCTCTTCTGTTGAGAGGACTCAACAGGAAGTGGATGCAGAGAGTATGAGCTCTGATGAGATCCTTTAATCCACCCCTAATCCCACGCAATTAAAACTCCATTGATGACAGAAAAATCATTAAGTGCTGAAGAAAAGTAAAATGAGCTAAAACAACCCTGCATGAGAAATTAGATGCACAGCTTTTAACAGGGGTGTCCTACTCCTTCCCCAGAACATCTTTCTGTGCCATCCCTGACAAACCAAGCCCTTAACTCTAACAGCTGAGCAGGCAAAAACGTATAATCTCATTGGCATCTTAAGTAATGCAGCTCTCTCTGTTCAGGGACAGTTATGCATAGAATACCTAACATCACACATCCCACTGCTGGGGGAGTTGGACAAGTCTGGAGGCTTATGTAAAGGCTTCATTCAGTGACTGCTCTCTTCTTCTATAAACACATAACACTAAGAAACTGTGCAACACTCTTCTACCTATGTACTGCTACTTGCCTGTATATTTTTGTTATTAATTTCCAGACAGACAGTTTGCAGACATAGGGAAAAAACTGTGGGAAAAATGGGAAAAAAATACCCTATCATTCTGATACAAATGAGTTTTAATTGCATTCTTTCCTATTTTCTAATGTAAAATACAGAGGGTATTTATTGTTTGATATCTTCACATTTAGCGTGCCCATTTTTCTGCTTTATGTCTTTCATAGTGAAGCCAAGAAAGCAATATTTGATGATTCTGTGATTCTATGTTACGTCTCTCCTTTGCATGTCCTTCTCCTCTGATGCCTTTAAGCAGGTTTTAGGTCATAAGGGAGGAGGAAGCGTAGCAGAGGATATACAAAGAGCTAAGATCCGAATGTTAATTTCCACTGAAAACTGGGAACCATACGCTGTAAATGCTGAATACAATTAATGTGGCTTGAAGTAGCATTAAATCCATCTACATTGCATGAGCCCTGTCTTACCAGAGTGCACACATGGGTCATGGAGCCAAAAACAACACAGCAAGCAGCTGAACGTTGTTGACAGTTCTGGTGGTGGCCAGAGGAAAGACTTGGGAAAAGTCTTTTTGCATGTCTATGCTGAGAAACTACAGCATTGCTTCTTAATTTCTTGTGGATTCCCAGTCTCTATTTTCCTCCTTTCTTGGCCTGAAATAACCATTTGGAATCTCAGATAATCTCACAGACATAAGGAGGGCATGAGGTAATTTATAGAAACTTAAGGCCAAAAGCAGTTCTAGGCTTCTTGTACTCATTTTGTTTTTCCTTTGTATTTTTACACTGGAAGGGAGTATGTAGACTTTCATCTTTCTTTTCTACTATGAAAGGTCTGGTACTTTTCCAAGCAATCTGTGTGCACCTATAAACTGAAATGCAGCTCATAAACATTAACCATGTTGAAACAATACACTTGCTGTTTGCAATCACAGTATAAACAACTTAGATGTTAGACACAATTTGTAGACATCTGTAATGTCACTGCACAGGGAAACCCAACATCCACATGTGAAATACAAAGTAATTATCAGCACAAATATATTTTGCCTTGCACATAAGCATTTGACCAAAATTTACATAGTCTGTATGACATGGCTTTTAATAAGTACTTCATCAAATACTGCTGATATTTAACCTCTGATCATTCTGACACTCCTTTCAAGGCTTTTCTTCCTATTTCTCTGGTATGTACTCTCTGCTGTCTACTTCTAACTATAGATCGCCAGAACTTCTTTGCTACATGTTTAAGTGCCTTGTTCAATGCCTTGTATTCTAATTCCTGTTTAGTGCCCTAGGCATTGCAGTAGAAATAATAACTCATGGGTCCTGACCCTTCAGATACTTTCTAGTACAAGTTATACCCTCTTAAAGCTGGTAAGCCCATCCAAGAGCAGGCAACTGGCAGAGGCTCAAGAGATTCTTTAGAGGTTTCACTTGATAAACTGGAGAATGTTGCCATGCTTGTATTCCCTGATATTTATTTTGATATAGCAAAAAGCTTTTGAAAGACGGGCGGTTTCCGAAGATACAAGTACCTTGCAACTTGCTTGCAGATCTCCCTCACACAGGTCAGAGTCATCCCACTCGATTCTCAGCCACCAGAGCTGCAATCAACTCCCAGGCATCAGCTTCAGTTTCAAAAGTGCAGGATCTGCAAATCTTCTACAACTCCTTCAAGCTCTATTCATATAAATATACTATGATGTATGCTCAGTAGGTCTTTGTCAGTGATAATTTTAGAGGGGACTTGGCTGGTTTCTTCTGTCTCCTTTTTTGCACTATTTTGATACAGGTAACATAAGGTCAGAGTCAAGACCTTGCAGAACAATTTGTCTATCATATTACACTGCAGACTTGTTTTCAGCACTTAGTGCTGTTGCAGAGCAGTCCACTAGCAGCCACTCTCTGTCAGTTTATTTTGTGTATTGTGAAATTAAAAAAAACAAGACAGCTCTGGTAGGCTTTTGCAGGAGAGAAGGCCACATAGTTTGATTAGCCTTACAAATAATATTTTAGACTCTGATTTCTAAGTCAGATAGACAACTTAGTTGCACAGTTGTCCTCAGGAGTCAGAGAACACACATGGGAAACATGACACTCAAAACATTACCTGAGATTTCAGTTCCTTTATCAGCTGTATTACAGATATCCAAGTTCTCTTCCTCTCAGTTTTCCCATTTATTAGATAGGGATGAAGTTCCTGATCAGTAGTATGAAGATACTGAGCTCTATGGGTAGTCAGGCTACTATGATCAGATAAGTTATCGTCGGATTTCATGCCATGAAATAACTATTTGCCTATTGGCATGAGGTTATTACTGTTGACATGTAAAATACCCACATAGTCCAACTTTTCAATAAATACAAATCTAAATACTCTTCTAGGATAAGTCTAGATCTCTGAAAAAGAGATGCATTCTTCTATCCAGTATCTGCTGTTCCTGGACACCAGGATCTATTCACTGATTACAGCTCATTTACCCTGCGCTCCTCCAGGAATATGGATTACAAACAATGCAGCCACATATGCTCTTTTGCAGTCATGGGTGAGGATGTTAAACCTCTAAGCAACACCAAGGAAATCAGTCCAAGCTGTAGTCAATGGCTTCCACATTAAGTCGTGTATGAAGCCCCAGGGAGCAGTTCAGGAGTGTCTGCAGCATGGGAGAGCCACAGTCTGTTCCTGTCCAGTGTCTGCCAGGAATGCCACCACTGCTGTCCAGAGTCATGGCTCAGCAGATGAGAATAAGCCTCTGCAGATTTTCTGTCTTCTCTTCCTCAGCCTGCACAGAGAAAGCATTGGCTGTAATCAGGCAGCTTTTCCTACCAGCTGTTGCAGTTGAGGAAAAGGGGTTTCAAAGTGCTTGATTGGGCATGCAGGATGAGCCTCTATCTAGCCCTGTGTAATACAGGTAACAGGCTGATGCCTTTCTCTGGACCAATTTGTTTTAAAACACAGTTTTGCCACAGTCAGCATGACTAGCACCAAACATTTGTGGCCAGTCCAAGCTGGAAAAGCACCTATACAATTGCTTGACTGTGGGAAACATAAGTTGAGGGAGAAGAGGTATGTACTTCTGAGAGAGGTACTACTGTAAATCACTAGGCTGTAGGAAAACCAGAATAACAGAGAGAAAAATAAAATATTCATCAGAAAGTCAAAATTCAGGTCCTATCTGATGTCTTCATAGAAGAAAATAGCACCTATTCCAGAGACAGTTGATCGGGAACATTTGATCCTGTATTTGCTGAGCTAAGGAAGACACAGAGTCATAGAATCATTTTTGCTGGAAGAGGCCTTAAAGATCATCAAGTCCAGCCATTAACCTAGCATTCCCAGGTCACCACTAAACCATGTCCATCAGCACCACATCTTTCAAATACCTCCAGGGATGGTGACTCTACCACTTCCCTGGGCAGCTTCTTCCAGTGCTTTACAACCCTTTCTGTGAAGAATATTTTCCTAATATCCAGTCTAAACTTTTCCTGGAGCACAGCACTAGTAGCTGATGTGCAGGATGATGACAGACTACCAAAGTGCCAGGTGCTTTTCTTTCTGTAACTCTAGATATGACACTGGAAGTGAAGTAGACAAAAATTGTGGGATGCTACCATTCACATTTAGTAAATTTTAAATGATTTAAACCATTCCTAAAATACACACACTTGCTGAGAATAGAAATACTGAGTTACTTTTGCCTATGTTTTGTTCTCATCTCATGAAAAGTTAGCACTGCAAGCCTCACAGGCACTGACTGTACTCACCAAGCGATAAAGAAACAAGACCACAGCCTTAACTAACATCATGAGTGAGATATATGCCTTTATACAAACCTCACCTTCAAAACCTTGTTTAATTCAGGTCAAACACAGGACTGTAGCACTGCTGTATCTGTATTTGCTAATTTCTACTAGTGGAAGAATTTTTCCTGTGAAATTTAACTTGAGGAGAGAGCAGAAGCCTTGCAGAAAACACCTTGTTCAAGTCTACTTGATGAAAAAAGTTCCATTGAAGACATGAATGTTCCTAAGACTTTCTTAAGCAGAAAAAAAAAAAATAATGGCTGCAATTCAAGAGGTCACTGCCAAATGTCAGTAATTCATATAGAAATATCTAGAGCAGAGTTTCTTAGACAGATAGTTTTCATGAAGATTCCTAGCTGAAAATTTTCTAGAAAAAATTTTCACTAAAAATACTTATCTTGCATTTCTGTGTAGCATCATTACTTTGAAAATATTCATTTTGTTTGGACTTGAAATGTCAGAGTTTGGTAATGTAAAAATGAAAACATCAGTGGGCTTTGGATATTCTCTTTGTATAAGAATTTGGAAAAGCCATTGCCTTATTTGTTTCTTTTTTTTCCTGGAATTCACATTCTTCTGAGGAAACTAGTTCAAACCAAAACTTTCTTGCCAAAAAAGAAACATTTTTTAAAACTAATCTCTTAGAAAAGAGGGTTTTTTTCTATTTTTTCTGGAAAAATAATTGTATTTGCTATCAATAGGATTTTAATGGTGTCCAACCAGCAGGGAAAGAAATTGCAAGCATCCTGCCAATATCTAGTCAGGTACAAACAGTAGGGGAGAAAAAAAAAACCACAAAACCATATATACATATATATAAACCCACATTTTTTAAACAAAGAATACTTACACTATTTGTTCTTATGGATTTTTGCAGCTTGCTTCTTTATGAGTTGTTGAATGACAACTTAGTTCGCAAGTGGGAGAGCAAAGAGTATAATGTGATAATTTATCTCCAAATGAAGATAGAGCAGTAACATACACAAAATGAATCAGCCCCCTTCACAGAGAGATTTTTAAAAGTCTTCCCATAAAATGTATTTTAGTATTTCTAAAAAACAGTTCTAGTTGGCTGAAATTAATTTTTCTTGTCCTTTTAATAGCCTTTTTACATGGGAAACTAATGCACCACTTGCCACTTGATAGGGCTGTATATGGGTATGTTCGAGAGGCGAATGAGGTGTTTTAATAGACAAGTCTAATGGTGCTATTGGGTTTTTAAGAATCAGAATTATCTATATTGCTCCCTAAAGTGAGCCTACATATTGTGGTATTCAGAGCCATGTTTTGTCTTGTTAAATTTTTCCAGTAATATAGAACAAGAACACAATAGCTTCTGTAAATCAAACTGAAATGAATGATTAAGTACCTGATTTAATACTGTACATTAATTTTAGTTCAGATGGTCCTTGCTTTGTTGTATAATACAAGCAAATGCCAGACTACATCATTTGCATGCTGCAGCCAGGTGCATTATAAAAATAATCTTAAATTATCAAGACCTGAAAGGAAACAATTATTAGGATACAATATCCGTATATCAAAGACAAGCCTTTAGTGAAGGTGATCCTTGACTCTTCTTTAAGAACATGTGCTTCGTTTCCTTAGCAATTCTTCCTTTTTTCCTAAAATCCAAACACAATGGCATCCCTTCAGGTTTCTAGAGGTTTAGCCATTACTGCTTCTCTTGCAAACTGTCAGTATCCTCTCACTTAGCAAGTTTTAAATTTTCCTGCATCTATCTCAAAACTACTGATGTACTGTATCGCATCCCTCCAAAGGGTTCAGAGCTAAAAGGAGAATTTCTTTCTAAATTACTGCTTTAAAGTGCTGTAGATCTACCCATCTCTCTGCAGGCTCTTGCTATCTCCATTTAAGGGATTATTCCACCTCTCCAGGTTTAATGTTGTCTGCTGGTTGTTCATTGCTCCATCTAAAATCTGCAGCTGGCTTTGGAAGCAAGGTGACAGTTCAGAGGTAGACATGCAGTGTATTAGACACTGGGTGTAATTAAACAAAAAATGGCAAATTAAGAAGATAGCTGTTGTGGTCTTCTGAGAGCCTTGTGGCCATCTCACCAGGTGGAGGCTGTCTCATGTCTATGATTCTACCTCCCTGTGATCCTACTGCTGCTGCACATTGATAATATGAGCAGAACATAACAGCAAACACAGAAACCATCAAGAAGAGTTTCAGTATTGTTGAAATGAACTTGATCTGTGCTTTTTCTAAGCCCTCTAAGGATCTTCTACTGTAGATCTCTTTTAAACTGTATCTTGCCTTTTCTCAGTGTTGAAAAAGCAGGTACATCAAAGCCCCTCTTCGTTGAGAGAGTGGAAGGGCTCCTGCTGAAGCCTGAGTGTCCCTTCAGCACCTTGAGGAACAGCCATTCAGCTTGGTAAGAACTGCTGTCATCCACTTGCCATCTCAACATTATTCTTGACATCTTCCTCAAGATACAAGAGAAAGGCAAATGCATCAGGTTGTTAAGCTGAGGAGAGGAAGGGTCTTACTGATCTGACCTGAGTGCATGGAAAATTGAGTTAGTACACATGTGCCTGTCTCCATGTGCAGAAGAAATGTGTCAATGAGTGCCAGGGATGGCCAGCTGAGTGCAGGGCAGTGCATAAAAGTGCAAGCTGGAAATAACGGACTATCATGGTGGGAGGTAAACACTGAGGAAAATATTTCAAAGAGAGATATAGGGGTGATTACAGAGGTATATCATTTGATGTTTATTAATCTGCATGAATCAATTACTCAGTGACAAACAGCTTTATTTAGAGTAGTACTAAGCAAACTAACAGATTAGGAGGAAATTAGTGTTCATCACAACTTTTCTTGCTCTTCATATGACCACCCCACTCTCTGCCCTCTCAATAAAAACATATTCCAAGAGCATCTCAGAAAGATCAAATCTGCGCTCACAGAAACGTATCTTGTCACTCTAGAGGAGAGCATTGCTTCATGTTCTTCAGTGATCTGCTTCTTATAATTGCAATGATGTTAACATAAAACCAGTGATGACCTATTTCAACTGTTGACTATTATAATAGAGAAAAAAATCTATACTGACCCACACAGATCAACAACTTGAGGTCTGAAACACAAGGCTTCATTACCCTTGTATCTCTTCAGCATTAAGGCTACAAAACTTAAAATGTTGTTCCTGTTCATATGGACACGTAATCCGTTTTTAATCTTCCCAAAGGGCTTACTTCAACAATTTCCACAGCAATGATTCCACCACTGATTTGTTATACGTTGTATAAATGTTCATCCTCTTCTGCCAGATCTTCCTGACATTGGTTCTCTCACTTGACAATTTACAAATCAGAGGAGGAAGATCTCTGATTTGTAGAGATCTCCAGGTCCTACTGTGTTCAATTGGAGCTATGGGGTGCTGAGCCTATCCATAAATCAGCCTCTAAGTGGAATGTCCAATGCTCAATAAAATATTAAAATACTATAATTAGTGCATACATTGTAAGAAGTGCTACAGTTGCTTCAGTCAAACAATATAAGCTTCCAAAATTTATCTGTAACTGTACATAGCTGTTCATCCTTAGATGTTTCTTGCACTTTCTATTTATGTATCTATGTTTGTATAGTATTATTAAAGAAATAATCACAGAATCTTCATGGCTGGAAATGACCTCTCAGATCACTGAGTCCAACAAAAAAACCCCAAAAAACAAAAAAAACCCACACACAAAAAAATCCACAAAACAAAAACAACAACAACAAAGAAAAACACCCACAACCAACATAGACAACACCACACAACCCCTGCCCACTAGAGCATGTGCTGGAGCACCATGTCTACACGTTTCTTAAACACCTCCAGCGATGGTGATGGAACCACCTCCCTGGGAAGGCTGTTCCAGTGCCTCACCACTCTTTGTAAAGAATTTCTTCCTAATATCCAACCTAACCCCACCCTGTCACAACTTCATACCATTCCCTCTGGTTCTGTCATGAGTTACTAAGGAGAAGAGGCCAACACCCACCTCTCTACAACCTCCTTTCAGGTAGTTGTAGAGGGCAATGAGGTCCCCCCTCAGCCTCCTCTTCTCCAANTATATCTAGCAGTGGATAGTATTTACAGTATTTCATGGAAGCAGCTATGTCCCTGTAAAGAAATAGCCAATTTGGCTAATAGAAAACTCTCTCATTAGCTCATTTTCATTTCTTCTTAATTGAGAAACTTCCTTTGTTCTTTTCACTGTGGCTTTGAAATAAGACTAAAGAGAAAGAAGCTGGCTGGCATAGAAACTTCTCTTATACACTACTCCAAGTATTCATAGCAGAATTTTTAAAGAAGACTGCAGGCTTAGGAGTCAACAGTGTAATTGAACGATTTCCTGCAGATGCCAGGTGTCCAAAATATCATAAATTTAAAGATAACTCCTTAAAACCATTTAAGTCCTAAAAGCCATTAAAATATGTGATGGATTTTATCTTAAAGTAACACTTTATAAGACTTATCCCATATTACTTTTGCCAAGTTGAATCTTATTTAACCACTTTTTAGCCTCTTGAGATTCTGTTATGTAATCATCTACACTGGTGTTCATTGTGTCTCCTAATTTAATACAACATGCAAATTCAATCAACAGGCTAAGTTTCTGCTCCTACACCTCTAATAAAAATGTTGTATAAGCCTATATCTGATAAAGATCCTTGTATCGCAATTCTTGTAACCTCCTACACTGTTATCTTTCATAATGTCTCAGAAAAAGGCTGCACGCTTGTCTCTACTTCATATGGAAAACCAGATTGGAGATGCATATGAGTAAATAACTTAACTGACCTATATTAGGAAGGGAAGGAACAAAAGAGAACTCATTTCCCTCTTTTTCTGGATGTTATAAATAAGCCTGTTTCTATTTATGCATATTTTTCAGCCCTCATTATCCTGTCCTCAGTTCCCAGTAAACTCACTGAAGATCCTTTAGAGTCTTAGTTTCTCTCATGTTTATATACTAATCATTTTATGAATATGGGAAATATCTAAGCAACAATAAAAGCAGAACTGAAGGTAACTTGACCTGCCTCCCCAAGGACATAGCAGTCCCTCTGGGGAGCCAGGGGCCTGTCTGGTGAAAGAAAGTCATACCCCAGCAGGGATGTCTTCATCCTCTCTCCTAAACTGTAAGTTAAAATCCATCAGTCATTTTAAATATGTCATATACAGAGCTCTAGCCTACAGCATTTGAATAAACAGCATGATACTGGTTTTGTATTATTTTTCTTTCGTCTACTAAATAGTCTCTCTTATTCGCTCCAATACTACAGTAACAGACTCTGTATAATAAATTAAACTGAATAGAGTTAGTCTTTAACCATATTGCAGTGTTTGTTCTCACAATGCTGCAGCACCATAGCAATTTACAGCAAAACAAGAGGAAAAAAGTGATAATGAACAAACATGGTTGCATCATGTTGGGAAACAATAGGCTAAATGCCAATCTGCAAGCATTTCTAAGTGATATCCTTGTGTTTATACAATTAATTCAACCAACATTACTCTGCTTCATACTATAATAATAACAAGAACAGAACCGTTTGTTCAACCTGACTGCTGGAAAAGGAAAATGACGTTGTATGTAGAACTGCAGGAAATTATGTTGACTGATAACAAATATAATTATTTCCGAATTATTATGATTGTGTCGCAATCATTCCAGGAATGCAAAAGATTATTTTTTTTTCCCCTACTCCTCCCTTCCTCCCTACAGCACAACTCCTTATCTTCTACCTTTGTTCTTACTTTCTGCAGCAGTTGCAACACTGGCACTGTGCCCCAGCACATGAAAGCTATAGTATTGTGGATTATCAGAGTTTTTGCCTGGAATAAGATGGATGCAGAAACACTCCATTTAACAAAGGCCCCACTTTATCTTTGCCTAGTCTTCTTTCCCCTGCTCTTTACAGCTTCAGTTGGGTATATTATGTCACAGGGTGGCATAAAGGATAGCTACTTTCTAAGAGGGTTTACAGGCTGTGGAAACAGTTCAGTTTTAAGAAACAATACATATCAAACAGAAAAATAAGTCAGATGTCACTGTAAAATGGTTAGTGATTCAGGGCTGCGGTGTTGGATGGTAGGAAGAAAAGGTTCATAAAATGGATTTTATCAGAAACAGAGTAGAATAAGGAACAATGATTGGAGAAGGCCCCAAAATTGCTGAGATATTGAAGAAGATTATAGCTGATGAGGTATATTATAAAGCAAATGAAGAGAAAGGAGATGGATCATGAAAATTAGATCTAGATGAGCAGAAAAATACTGAAAAAAGTACTAAATTAGAATTGATTGACAACAGCCTGTTAAATAATATTGGAAAAGGTTACCTGAAATGGGGGGATAGTTCAGCTTCTGAAGTCTGGTTTTGTATGAATTAAACCAGAGGAAACCATTTGGATTGGAAACTAGCACCACCTGAGATTGATCCAGCTGTGTCCTTGGGGAAGAAAAGGTGACAGCTTCAGTTGTTAAAACCCACAGGCTATAGTATGGAAAGTCCCCAGCCTACTGTATTCAAACAAGCTTTTAGAAATGCCTGGACTAGCTATCAGAACATAGTAAATACACAAAGATGAAGAACTACCAAAAAAGCATTGCTAAGATTTTGATACCTCATCTGCAATGATTAAATGGCAACAGATAGGACAGGCTTACAGAAAGTACTTGCAGAGTATGCCAAAGTAGAGCACTGACTTCTGTACAGAAAAGATCATTACCCGGTAGCAGAGGCCAATGTCTCATGACAAGACAGTTCTAGGAGTCCCCAGCCACTCTTCTGTTGGGCTACAAGCCATAGGAGCTAGAGAATGGGAGGCAGATTTGTTTATCCAATTGCTGTGCTGCAGAAGGCTGGCAGGGAGCTGCTGGCACCTCAGGTCAGTCACTCACAGCCGTGAAAAGTCTTTCTGAAAAGGCAGTCATGACTGTCTGCCTCACACAGTGTAACCAGTCACATCTCATCAGAGATGTCTAATGTCCTAATGATGTCCGCAGCTCTTACTGACTGTGCGCGAGTGAAAAGACTATTTCAGACAAGGAGACTTTCTCCCAAGCACTAGCTCTCGTCTGAGCCTGCTTAAACAGGGTTTAAACAAACTCAAGCTAATTGTAGAGAAGATTGCTGTTTTGAAGAAGGCTGTGTTTACCCTAGGCACTTGAGTGTCATGTCTATGTCTTTTCTTCGACTGCCAAGATCTGGAAGCCCTGGATCATAGCAGCAGCTCTTAATCAGGCTTTTCAACTTGGTGAATCTCTGGTTGAGCTAATCCTGCAAGAGGAGTGTTTCAGACAAAGCGTGAGGCACAAGTCCAGCCTTTGGCTCTCTGAGACCCTGTTCTCTGTGGAAAAATTACAAATTTCTAGATTTGCCTGGAATGTAAATTTGTCTTGTAGTAATTAGCCCAGAGGGCTATGTCCTACAAAACTCCCATGTCTTACTCTTCAGACTGCCATGTGGAAAGGAAGGAACCGTGGTCTGATTTTCTCTTTCAACAGTGCATAGACTAGCAGAAGAACACAGACATCTGCATAGCTTTATTATCCAAATCCATGAGGCTCTGACCAAGCTTCACATCCATTTCTCCATTTATAATATCTCATCTCCAAATGGCCTGGCAACCTCTTGCTTTTGCTATCTTTATAAAGATATATGGCAAATCTACTTTTTTCTCCACTGCCTTGAAAACAAAATGAAGCCTACATTATTGTCCATAATTTGCCCTACTGCTTTGATCCCTTAGGATATGTTTTAGAATATAAATATCTTGTAGCACATGAGATGAACATGGGATCTCCAGTATGTATAAGGTATTAGAACTTAAAGAATATGAAACATTTGGAAACAAGTGTAGCTCCAGAAAGTGATGTGTTAAAACTATCTTAGCTGCAATCTGCCAGAGAAGAAATTATCACAGGGCCTTATATAGTGAAACCGCTTGTAAGCAACAATACGGTGGGTCACTAACTCCTTAAATAACAATGTCTTAAAATGATGAAAGTGGAAAAGAAGAAATCTGAGACATCCAAAATCTGGAAGCTTATCTTGGTAGATAAACTACTGTTACTAGCTATCTATTAAGCCAGCTAACGTTTAATTTTACTAACCTTGAGAGAAAGCCTGTGTAAGAGGTACAATCAGACAATAGACACAAAGGAAGAGATAAGGAAAAATGTAAAAAGATTATCAAGGAGAAAGGCTAGTGGAGGATTTTGACTGCTAAAAAAAAGTTACATTCTTAATGGGGAGAAACACATAAAAAAGGGATACTAGAACACAGTAAAGACAAGAGATCTGAGCTTTACAAACTGTACTATGCAAAAGAACTCATTAATATGTATTTAAGTACAAGTATATATACACATATATGCATTTTGAAGACATATGAAAAGTTTTATGCCTTGAATCATATTCTAATCTTACTTTCCCTTTCTGAAATCTGCATGCTTTGATTTTGTTAATGAAATTACACTATTTGTGTTCTATTTATGTATACTGCATAAACCCGTGTTAGATATATATTATGTTACAGACAAGGCATTGATACACAGGAATACTTTCTCTTTTAAATTATTACCATTCCATTTTACTCATCAGGAGCCTCATCACAGCTAGCTGCCTCTGAGAGACCAGATTTATGTAAAGCATGTTTATGCTTTATATTGATGTCCCAGGCAATTCAGAAGGGCTAAAA
This sequence comes from Bucco capensis, assembly GCA_013396975.1. Taxonomy (NCBI): domain Eukaryota; kingdom Metazoa; phylum Chordata; class Aves; order Piciformes; family Bucconidae; genus Bucco; species Bucco capensis. The sequence continues at coordinate 86,733 of VWZO01014889.1, forward strand.
TGGGACATCTGCCTGTGAGCACCTGGTGATAGTTTGCTGAAAAGAGCAAAGAACATAAAGAAACATTGTTCTAGACCCTATCACAAGAGGCAAGTATAAGACTGGGAAGAGACTGGTCCAGGCTTCATTTCTCAGCTGTGAAACATCCTGAGCGGGCAGTGGGGCTGCATTGCTGCCTAGTAATGAAAGTCCTTGGTTACTGCAGCAAGTTTTGATGGATCAGCCATCTCTAAAGCAGATCACAGGTTCCAACAGTTTCTAGGGTCATTCCAGGAAGCCTAGAGTTAGTATTTCCTACTACCTAGATATTTCTAAAGATGTAAAGATTCCACTGGTTTTCCAGTGGAAAACATTAGGTATTTGGAGTTTACTGGAATTTACAGCATCTGAATATTGCCCTTTCTGATCAATCCCCAAAGTACAGAAAAAGTACAGAAGGAAAGATAAAACAACAGACATTTTCTTTGTCCAAATTCCATCAGCTATTGCTCAGGTGGTGAGATCAGAGAATAAAAAGATCAAAAGGGCCAAAAGACCACTCTGTTATATTTCCTTTTGTGCACCCTGACATTTGTGCAGCAGGCATCTGGGAGTGCCGTGCAGACAGGTTATAAGAAACTGCTTCTGTTATTATATTGCTGCACACAACCAGAGCCATATGTGCATATCAGGGCATTATAAATAATACATTCTTTGAATCTTATTACCAAAATAAACAGGCCATTGTTAAAACACCCTGCCAGCATCTATCTCTTGTTTCCACTGAAAATATTCCTTGGACTTTCAAGTTGCCATTGTCAGCTTCATAAAGCAAAAGGCAAAGGTCTCAGACAACTTTAGTGGAAACTTCAGGGTAAAACATGTTTTAAAGTCTCACCTGTTCAAACCATTCTTTTCTTGTATTTCAGTGTGTTGTACTATTAGCCCACTGGCTAATAATAACTTCCTGTATGCTTACTGAAAGATGGATGTGTTTTATTTGCCTGTTTAAATCCCAGAAATCTGCCCTATTTCAACGACATATGAAGATAAAATATATTGGTTGGTGAGGTATGAACAGGTTGCAGTGAGGGCTCAGTCTGCTGGGATGAGACATTTATTCTTCCCATAAGGGGATATATCCAGTACTTCGCAAGTTTCCACAGGTGCTTATATTGTAATGAAGACAGATATTTCAATTTCTTCAAGTTTTAAGGAGGGAAAAATAGAAGTATTATGGTTAAAGATCCTTTCTGGTGTTTGTGTATTAGTTTTGGACAAAACCCTTAAGTCTTTGCTTAGGGCTAAATCATCACAAATGGATATGCCTGTGTAGAGGGAAGAAAAAAAAAAAGGCTATATAAATAGCATACTGGCCACAGAGGACACAGAGAGGAAGGTCAGGGATGAAGGTAAGAAGGCTCATCATCTCTCTTTTCCCTTGAAGCACAACATGTTGTGCAGCCTTGGGGATGGCCACCCAAATTACTGCTGACAAGTATCCACTCCTCTGTACAGAGGAACTAGGGGTGACAGAGGAGTCTTCCTCTTTCTCATTGCTGCCTCTGCAGGTGTACAAGTTCTCCTGTGATGTGCATTGCTAGCAGCAATTTGAATATTGTCCTGTCACTCACAGGGCCAGAGTTCCCAGATCCAGTTCCCCAGATCAGTCATAGCTGCTTTGTTACTGTTTATTTATACTGTAGTATAAATAGTAGTGCCTTTTTGCCTGAGTTATGTAGTCCCTACCATTACTGTGCCTGAGTTCCTCCCAGTCATAAATATGTTTGTTCCCACAACAGCACTGTGAGGCCAGTGCTATTCCCCCATCTTCGAGGTAGGAAACTGAGACACAGGACAATTAAGATTCGGATAAAGGGATGCAAATATCTGACTTCCACTGATTCCAGTAGCATTTAGATGTATAAATAGAACTGCATGTCCAGGTTTAAACAGCCAGCCCACCACCCGTTGGTAAGCGATGGAGTTGGGAATTCAATCTAGCTCTCACCACCCAGGAAGATGTCTTTCTTTTTCATGAGGAATGTATCTAGTGAAACAGGGTAATCACACCACATAACAAAGGCACTATGTGCCCTGAGGGGTAAATATTTTGTTGTCCTTTATAGATTATTTTCAGAGATAAAGGTGGAAGAACACTAAGGTGAAGTAAAAAAGAAGTAATTGTGGAGCTAAAAGTTAATCACTTCTTCCCACAGCCTCAGAAATGTGTTCCAAAGTTACACCTCCTAGAGGCAACCTTTCCTCTGGTGGTAGTCTTGGTAGGAGAGTCACAGATGAGTGATGGAGATTTCCTGCTGTGCTCTGGGTTTTCCTGCTTAGGATAGTCTGTGGTTCTGAATTTATCCTGCTTTTTAATTGGTTTCTGTATATTAATTGGATCTGAAAAGCTAAGGTATTTATCTTTGTAAAGCAGTTCTGAATGCTGAATAACCTACTATTTTTCATAAGGAGTTTTACTATACAGCCTGAAAGGGAATGCAGATTTATACAATAAATACAGCTGCTCCAAAAGAGATGAGATTTATCTTAGCAACTAGCAAAGCTTTTCTAGGATTCATCCCCAGTCCCAGCCTATCACTCAGTGTATCTTTCTTCTAAGGCTTAAATGCAATAAAGCATACTCTTTTATAAATTATAAAAGTTTTATTTTGTCAGAGACATGAGGAATTCCTTCAAGTGAGAGGTTTTATCCCTTAATGGATCACATTAATAGCAGTAATATGAATAATTTAACTTATATCATAATCAGGATTGTATCCAAATTATTAGGCATGTCCTTGAGCGTAAATGAGCAAGGGCAAGGGCAGTTTAGGGTGACAAGGCTAGCACAATCTCCAGACTCGAATAAATAAATAAAAATCTTACCAAGAAACAGCAGAATCTTAACAATTGCCGAGCCAGCAGGACGGCTGCAATCGTCTCGAGTTCACCCTTTATGGCCCAGGAAAAATACATTGTTAAGCAATTTTGTTGTTCCTACCAGCAGACCTTGAAGTGGAAATTAACGAGTGGTAGTATTCTCTCACACCCAATCCCCTGTACATTTGCATTCATTTGCATATGAATGCCCAGCTAATTGTTTTGAGGTAACAATTAAGAAACAATAGAGGAAAGAAAAGGGACTCCAGGCAGCAACTGACACCTGGGAGACTGTATTAAGAAAAACTTCCAGATATTTGAATTAAAAATAGGCAAAGTAACAGAAAAAGGCAGCCATAAAATTCATTACTGAAAAAAAAGTAGCACACCACATCCATGCACGCTATCTCGCTCTGGAATATGTGTCACACACATCCATCCAGGAGAGGTACAATATACTTGATGACAGAGAGGGTTTTTCCTCCTTGTGGAGGTTGCTTTCTTACATTCTTCTGTGCCTAAACTGAAGAATTTGAGTTCAGAAGGAACATATTATTTTGGCAATTCGGTGTCAATTTCAAAGTGGATTAGGCTGTCCCGAGAAGTTCAGGTATGCACAGATGAAGCACTGCCTTTAAACCATTTGCTCATGGTTAGAACTGGATCCATTGGAACATGATAATAGAGGTTTAATTTCTCCTATAACACCATCGGTGCCATCCAAAATTATTACTCAAGCTGCATTTCCAGTAGGGATCCAATTACCCGATTGTTCATGCAATGTGTTTTGCTTTATTCACTCCTCCCTCTGGTAATGATGATGTAGCTCTTTTTATCTGGAGCAATTGCTGCCATTAACTGCATGAGTGGCAAATGCTTAAGCTCTGCTGTCCCCTCCTGCAAAGAGAAGCGTGGGGTTGTGAAGTAAGCTAGAAATGGAGCTAGGCACAGTTTCGCTCAGTAATAAACTCTGCTACTAAAGAGGTTTATTGACTCCAAATTACTGATCACTAAAAGCACTTTTGTACCCAATGGAATCATCTGAGCCCTCCTGTAGAGAAAAATGCCAGCACACAGCAGAGGGGAAGGACGCTTGAGGCCATGAGAAAGACCACACAAGCCAAAGAAGCAGAAAGCAATGAGGCTGGAGACTGAAGAATGACACGATGCTCCGGGTGAAGAAGCTACGGTTTTACATTTGCTGGGAAGAGGCAAACTCCAGCAGCCTCCTGAGAAAAGCTGGGAGCTCAGCCTAGAGGTTCCTTTCACAGGGCAATGTATTTTAACCCAAGTCTTTCAAAAATATTTTCTTTCATAGAGCAAAGAGAAGACATATGTATACTGTGTACAGGGAAAAAAAAAAGTTCACTAGGAAAACCCAGGCTCATGACCACCTACTCCTGATCCATGTAGGACCATAACCTGCAAAGGATGAGTGGGAGATACTCTTAGTGCAAAAATAAAAACTGTAATATGACCATAAATTACATTTCTTGAAATGCAAAATTACTAGCCCTGGGATAGTTGTGAACTAGTTCATATGCTGCAGATAATAGCATCTTGGTACTCTGATGCTCATGGGTGGTTAAATGCCCCAGAATGCACCATGTCTTTTTAAGTGAAAGGTCTTACCATTCAGAGTACTCACAACGTACTCTCTTGCAGTTAAATATTTTATTTTGAATAGAAGAGACATACAATTACAGGAGCAGGCTATCTATCCTTTTTTATTTTCCTTCTTTCCATAACTGTAACTTCTGTTTTATTTTGATAAAAATGACTATGATGTACATATGTTATACAACTGTGTATGTCACGTCACAGCTAAGGCATGTGAATGTAGAACATTATATTTGAAGATGATCCTAATCATGAGATGAAATATTCATAACATGTTCTTCAGTATTGTCATGTTCAAGTTGTCTGAATTGCTGGGAAAATAAATGTCATATCTATATAGGACTGCAATGGCTTTTCTCTTACTTGGTCACGAAGATAAGTAAGGCAGACCAATAGAAAGACTGATAGATCTTTCACTATAAAGGATTTGAAAATTTGGAATACTCCATCTCTATATCATTTGTTGAAATGCTGTATATTAAGGCACTTCTTTCTCTTCCTGTTGTTTTACTTTTCCTGTTTTCCATTCTTTTCATGTGCATCTAATACATTAAATAGAATGTTATGGATTGAAAAATAAAGGTCTCTGTTATGGATGAATTATTTTTTTCCATCAAGTTGTCTGAAGGTTAGACAGTCAACACCTACAAATTACACAGATGTGTCATATTCCTAAATGAATTGTATTATGCCAGCATACCTATGAATACTAAAAGAGATCTGCCACAAATCTCAGTATAAAATGCACCCCTCTAATTCATCTGGGAGTATATGGAATACAAGAACATTCTGCTAGTCTAAAAAGCAAAAATATGTTATGGGTGATGTTCTTTAGCAATTAGTTGTACTTGGTCTCCATTATTTATCTCCTTGTTGAATTAACTGCTCTCTTTCAAAATAGGCAAACAAAGGAGTCACTATGCATTGGTAACATTATCACACCACTTTCTTTTTAGAAGCCATTCATGTGTGTGTGCTGTATGAGACAGAGAGTGAGGGGGGAGCATACTAGCAAGAACAGGGAAGATTCTACTGCCTAACTTGAAGGCCAACTTTGTCTCGAAATGTAGTGCTACATGTATGCTTTTAAAAGGTGCCCTTAAAATATAATCCCCTATCAATTTCAGTGAATGATGTGTGAAAGAAAGAATTAGATGCCATTTTATATCAGCAACAAGTGATAACACATAGTGCAAGGGAACCAGCTCTGGAATTGCTGATTGAGAAGCCAAGTAATCTGGTGGGGTGTTGATAGGCCAAGATTGAAATGGGAACAAAGGGAAGACAGTAGTTTAGCAGCTTCAACAATCATTTCCCTGCAAGCCTGGTGAGTGTGGTGCTGGAAAAGGTTCACATCAACACAAGGTTGTTGGCTCTTGGGACTGATTTAGTGGAGGATAAAACAAGGGAATGCTGACATGTGTGAACTTGTGAGTGCAGGACTCAGCCTCTTCTTTTGACATTATGGGAAGGTAAGATGAAGAATAAGATTTGAAGGGTATTTGAAGGGTATGGGAGAGTTTTAAGGGTGTTTAGATGAGAATTTTGGAAATTGACCAAGCACAGACAGAGTGGTGCTTACTCAGGGCAGGAGGAGTGTAAATACAGATAAAACTATTATTCAGTAACCTTATCATAGAATTCATCATACCATAAAATGTTCATTTTCAAGAATGCCATTATGACTGGGGTTTCTTCTAATACATAGTTATTTGGGAAGAGTATACATTTATTTGATCATTTTATGTGATTTTAACTTGTTAATTTAGTATTTTGCATACTGTAGAGTTCCCTATTATTTCATAATTATTAGTGAAGACTAACCAAGTCTCAGAAGTTGTAATTTTGTGGTGGACCCAGTGAAAAGCAGATTCTATTTTCAACATTAAGCTCCAGTGGCAGTACAGTAGTAAAATAATTAGAATGTATATATGAAAGCTGAAATAAAATGATGCCCAGTGGGCCAGTGCTAACGCGTATGGTAGAAATACGTAAAAAAAGTTGATATACTAGATAATCCAAAGAGATTCTAGTCAATCTACCATGACCAAGAATTGTAATTGCCATAAACCATAGCAAAATGTGCAGCTAGTCAGAGGTCACTTTGTAGCATGAAGAGGACAAAGATAATGAAGTATGGTCAAATCGTAGAACCCACCCTGCAGGGCTTCGATTAGAGCACCTGCTAATTCTTTAATCTTTAATTTACATGTTTAGGTGTATACTCTGCCAAGACAATTCAAAGTTGCATTTTTTTTCTGTGTGAATGTATGAATTAATATTAGTGATTGAGTAAGACAAGCTCATCTGTTCACTCTGTCTTGAAACATGACTTACATGGTGAGACTACATCTAGTGGGAGGGCAACCAAAATACTTATAGCTAAATGAGTGAGAGCTTGCCAAACAGGTTTTCTGATCTGTAACAAAAGCTTCTGGGCAAGTGTTACTGCTAAAATTGTCATTTAGTTTGGGATCAGAGGTCTGTGTTTGCCATAGCTTCTGCTGTTTTGGTTGCCTCAATTGAGTTGTTTAGTGAAAATCAACCATGTCCATATGTTTTTTTGTTGTGGAGCCATGTAGGCAACAATCTCATGTTTTAAGACAAACATTTCTAGACATCTGCATGTCTCTCCTTACATATTTCAATGAGAAAGGAGGCTTAAATGCAAGGCTTCAAGATAGGAAGCACCAAGATAGCAAGCACCAAGCACCTGTGTAGGCTGGGAAGTGACTGGTTTGAGAGGAGCCCTGAGAAAAGGACTTAAGGGTTCTGGTGGATGAGAAGCTCAACATCAGCCTCCAGTGTACCCTTGCAGCCCTGAAGGCCAATCATATCTTGGGCTGCATCAAGAGAAGCATGGTCAGCAGGTAGAGGGAGGTGATCCTCCCCTTATACTCCACTCTTGTAAGACACTACCTGGAGTACTGTGTCCATTTCTGGAACCCCCATTACAAGAAAGATATGGATGTGCTGGAACATGTCCAGAGAAGGGCCACGAGGATGATCAGAGGGCTGGAGCACCTCTCCTATGAAGACAGACTGAGAGAGTTGGGATTGTTCAGCCTAGTGAAGATAAGGCTCCGAAGAGACCTCACTGTGGCCTTCCAATATCTGAAGGGAGCCTACAAAAGAGCTGGTAAAGGACTTTTTAGGATGCCGGGTAGTGATAGGATTAGGGGGAATGGATACAAACTAAAGGAGGGTAGGTTTAGATTAGATGTTGGGAAGAGTTTCTTCACTATGAGGGTGGTGAGACTCTGGAACAGGTTGCCCAGAGAGATGGTGGAAGCCCTCGCTGGAAGTTTTTAAGGCCAGGCTGGATGGGAATCTGAGCAACCTGATCTAGTGGGAGGTGTCCCTGCCCATGGCAGGGGAGTCGGAACTAGATGATCTTTAAGGTCCCTTCCAACCCTGACAATTCTATGATTCTATAGTGGGTTTGGGTCCAAAGTTTATGAAGCTGTTATTTCCTGCTCTTACTCAAACTGACTTCTGTTCAACACTGTTTATTCCAGCACTCCATATTCCACAGACAAATACACAACCATGAAAAGCAAAGGCTCAGCCAGTCTCTGGGCTAGTCTTTTAACCATTTCAGGTTCTTACATTTTTAAGAAGGAGAACACTTATTTTGTCTTGGCTGATGGATGCTGCTTTTTATAGAGAGAGCACAGAGGTATTCACCTAAAATGGAGGAGAAAGAAAACTCAAACTCAGAAACTGAGAGTGTATGGCAAGAGAAGAAATACAAAACTTCATTAGCTGTGGAAGATTAAATGTTAACACAGCATATGAAATGCTCAGTTACTTTATATTTATTGACATTTTGTTGTCCATTCCATTTACATCTGTAAGGTCATCCACTTGAATCATGGCACATGGAAGAATCTGTCCTCTGAAGATATGCTTTCTACTACTGATGCTGGTGTAGCTTCTTTTTTTTTTTTACTTAGAAAAGAAGACATGACTGATGATTGTGAATTAAATGTAACCCAGTGAGTTGTCAGTGACAGATATGCATTACGTGCAGTAGTACTAGTCCAGATGTCATTGCTACACTCTAGTATTCTCCCTTTAGCTGCTTACAGCCCATAATTAAGGTTTATCTTTCTTTTTAACACTTTCAGATCCCAAAGATCCACATGACAAAGTGACTTATTTGTATAATAAAGTTAGTTATTTGAGAATAAAGAGGGTGCAGTGACACATGCTCGTAAGTACGCAATAATTTTGAAGAAAGTACTATTTCTTAATAAATGAAAACAGTAATTTTGATGAGTATAACAAAAATGGAAAGGAATACCACCTCCTAAGACATGATAGATTGTCATTTGTTTTCCTCTCAAAATGTTTATGTGGCAAAAATGTAAGACTAATCTATAGCCACAAGCACTACACTTTGGCTGCGTCTTCTTTTTTACATTCTTTTTACCCACTCCCTTCATTCTATAGTATTAACCCCTACATTTCTCAAATTGCACACAGCATTTTAACAACATGACTCCCACTGACTTTAATGAATCTTGATGCTGAAGATTATGTAGTTGACTGATGGCTGTAGTCTACATGTACGGTATGCAGTCACAGATCATTACACTATCTTGTCTCTCTTGTGAGCTACAAGCAGTAGCTATAGTCTCTAGGCAATCAACTTAATTTGCAGTGTGTTTAACACAAAATATCATGAAACTGAAAGGACACGTTATGCTTTCCTACTCCATGCTGAAAGGAGAAGTCTTGACTTCTTCTGATATTATCTGATCAGAGCAAAACTACATTACCTCGAGAAAACTAGTACTTCTTGTTTGGTTTTTAGTTGAGGAAAGCCTGAAGTTTTGCCAACCCAGTTCTGTAGGTCACCACCAAATTCCTCTTGCTGTGAGTGCATGCCAGGTTAAAAATTTCAATTGCAATCCAATCCGCTCTTAAGAGAAAATGCATCGGAGTTGTATGGGTCCTGAGACTTTCCTGTCAAAAATGGATAGGAAATTGGTGTCAAATGTCTGCCTGCCTCCACCATCACCTTGGAGAAGAATGGAGAAGCAGTGAGTACATCTGGAAAACAACCCTGCATTCTCAGCCAGACAAAAAAAGCCTGGCACATGTAAATCTCCTGGGACTCAGGTGGAGCATCATACAAAAGTGGTGGTCCTTCCCTTTTTGTTCCCTTCAAGTGACCTAGTTTTTTCTTGCCATGATCTTGAAAAGAAAGTCTGGCTGGCAGTAGTACTGTTCTCTTGTCTTCTTTGTTCTCTAATGAAACAGTTTCTGACAGGAAAGGCAAAGTTTCAAGTAATGAATGAGGGCTGCAGTCATTTGGGTTTGGTGCATTAAGTGCATGGGATGAAACCAGAACACATCCTTCTTGTTCTTGGCACTTGGGCCTTGACTTGCCTTACTTCATGAAAAGCACCTGCAGGTTTGTGTGGTGCTGCTGCATTAGAATAGGCAATAATTTTTTTTAATTTGTCCTTCTTTTTGTCCAGCTCTCCTCAAATAATTAATCATCATTCTTGAGATTACAGTTGAAAACTTTTTCTTCCAATTCATTCTAGTCTCACATTAGTTTCACTGGGAGGTATGAAACATCAAGTGTAATAAGGAGGATGTTTTTCTTATGCAGCAATACTAACAATTTATTTAACTTTTAAAAAAAAGTATTGTAAAGAAATCAGCAAATCAGTACTATTATTGCTTCTAATGAATGCTGAGAAGTATGTTTCTGATGTACGAAACAGAAAGATCTTTAATCAGGACATCTTATGAAAGTATTGCAAAAAAGAGTATAACTTTGGTTTTAGCCAATGAGATACTACCAAAATCACTCAAAATACATTTAACATGAAAGGATGAGTTATTATATAAAAATTTGCAGTAATGTATCATAATGGTTATAATAAGTTGATAATGAAAATGTGATGATCTATACATACTAAAAAAAAAAGGCTAAACATATACAGGTATGTATAGGTATGATACATATATGTCCAACCTTATCACATTTCAGAGCATTCTTCAGTCATTACAGGGCATCATGGGTAAGTGCAATTACACACACACATAAACACACTTCAAAAATTGTGCGTGATGCACAGTGTAAGGAAGTGAAGTTCACACAGGAAGTCTGTGATGGAACTGAATGCATGTCTCCTGGGTCTCTGGCTGGAGCTCTAGAAATATGTATGAAATTGTAATATTTATAAATCTACAAACTGAGTTTAGATCTTGCACACTGTAATTTTTTCAGCTGTTCTAAAGATTGTCTTTTTTATAATGATTGAAGAAAGAGAATTAAAAAAATCTTCCCAATAATGGTAAATAGCTGTTAAGATTGATCATGGGTTTATAAGAAATCATCCAATACTCTATAAACAGAATTTCCCTTCACTGTTTTTAGGGAAGCAATAATAATAATAAACTAAAATAAAATAAAAATATTTAGGAAGAAAAAAAAGCCAAGACTTAATCCTCGTCTTTAAGATTATCTGGGAAAAAAATTTTCTGAAGTTCATGCAAATGTGTGCTTGTGACAATTTAACTGCCTCCTAGACTTGCTTTTCTGGGTATTACCCCTTTTTCATCTTTTGCCTCTAGAGTCTCAGGGATGTGCTTCAGTCATTTGACTGGCTCCAGCACTGCCTTTTGACAATGTTCTGTTATGTCTAGGCAGAAGTCCACCTTGTGGTTGAAGGAACTTTTCACTACAGGGAATATAGACAGTACTTTCTTTTAAAAGTGATGTATCCCTTCATTGTGTCTGTGAGGGCTCTGTTACAGTGTGCTTTGCAAAGGCCACTTTGCCTTCTCCTTAGGTAACTGGTGCCTGCTTATAATTTAATTTATTCTTTCAAGTATCCATTTCATATTCTCCTATAAGTCCACACTACAATATTATTGGCTGTCTTAAGGGTTCAGAGGTATTTGAAGAGCATGTGCAGAATGTGAAAACTTACTGAAAATGATACAATTTCTTCTTCATGTCTGCCAGCCTAGGCATTTTCATACAGTTTCATGGTTCCCGTAGACCTGAAAAAGAATATCAGAACACGTGTTGAAAGACAAACTCAGCTCTTCTCACTTTGGTTTGTCTGTTTGTAGTTTAATATTCTGTTCTTAGTATTCGCTAAGAAGTTGTTTCAGTTTGACTTCATGGAGGCAGACTGTCTCAACAACCCCTTCTTCTATGACCATTATGTCATAAGCTATGCTCTTTACATCTAAAAGTCCATTTTCAGTCCATGTCAGGCCCAGCTTTAAGCCTGTATGCCCAAAATACCTGCCAATACCTATGGCAAAGATTATCAAGAAGCTAAATGGCTCAATAGCTTAACATGTCAGAATCCATTCTTGACGTCACAAGCAGTTTAACCATGAATAAATCACAGTAGCTTGTCTCCAGTATGTGGCAATAGATACTGACTTCTTCCAAGTGCTCTGCTCAGGGGTTTTGGCTCAGAGCAGATCCTTGGTTTACCTGAAGACTTTCTAACTACTTTTCGGTTGCTGATTCACTCTGTGCTAGTTTCATTGAGCATAATAATACCTCTTGTATGCAGCCTTGTCAGTTCAGTGACCTCGTCACCACTAATGGTACTTTGCATTTCAGTAGCTCCCCCAGCTGCAAGGAGAGATACATTTCTACTTTGACTTTGCCCACAGGGTGTCCAGTCCTTGAAATATGTCATCATGTTTAAATTCTTCACAGACCTCAAGACTAATGTTCTATTTCACTCTGGATATTGTAAGTGTCTCCTGTGATGAGCTCTGCTACTTTCTCTGTCTTTTTGGTTAGCATTCACTGCTACCCCTTTGTGTCAGCAGCTACACATTCCAAGCAACAATGTTGCCTCTTTCAGGAGTTTTCTTACTGACAGCCTGTAAGTGTCCAGAGGCCTTAGGAAGATTTGGCTAAATATTGTCAGTCATTTGTCACATTTCTGAAGTCTGATATTAGCACTTACATGTGGTGCAGGAGCTGTGCTGCAGTTGGCTCTACAATTAAGCTGGTCTACTGAACAACAATAGGCTGGTGATTATTTAGTAACCCAACCAACATGGCAGATTTCAGTTGGCAGCTTTCTTCTGCAGTGTATTTCTATATTTGAATCAGCCCATATCTTTGAATTTGCCAAAGTCACTTTGCAGACAGCCTTCTCTGTATTGGAAATCATTGCTCTCAGTCACTGCCTGCACTGCCATTTTCATTTTCTCCAGTAATGGTGAGATTAGGATACAATGTTTTGGGGGGGGTGTGCGGGGGTTTCCACCTGTCCTGAATGACTGCTCGTAAGGCTGAGCATTTTTATTTGTGTATTCTGAGTTGCTTTACTGACAATTTATGCTTCTCGTAGACCCTTGCACACAGTATCCTTTCTCATTTTTCTTTTCAGGTTATTCAAGTCTATATGCTTGTTCTGTGCAACCAGCTGTCACTGCTTTGATGGTGGGCATTTCAGCAGCCCATATTCTTTGCAGAAAGTCCTCTTATTCTCCCTCCACTGTCTTCCAGGGACTCAGCCTGAAGCAGGAAGATCTGTTTTTCCTTCAGAGACATGAGTAACTCATCCACAGAACCAGAGTTGCCAGCTCTGCTATAAAAATGTTTGTATTCCTTGAGGTTTCTCAGATTCAAGCAGAAAAAAACTTCCTTTACAGCACTCCATATAGGAAATATATTGCCTGCCAAAATTTATCACTGGTTCACCTTTAATATATTTTTGCACTGAGAAAGTTATTCCAACAAGCTGACCTCTAGGTAGGTTCTCAATTCTCATTTCCAGAATTTTCATTCTTGTATAAAGGCTTTTGTAGAAGGCAGTGATTTTGTGGGAGGATATTTCTCATGCTGCCTTCATGTTGCCTCGTTGGTTTGCTTTTTAGCTGATGTTTGCCTGCAAACTGGACAATTTCTTATTGTAAAACTCAGTGGTCTTACTACTGCCAACGTCTCACATACTGCCTTGCTGAGTCAAAACATAAGAGGCCTCCATGTCTTAAAGCTTTTGTGCCTTGCTGTGAGAAGTCATGTCCGCAACAACGCTGCAAACAAAATTGCTGCTTCAGGCTGGGCTTCCCTGTGACACCCTCACAATTCCTCACAACAACTGCTTTTAAGTCTTTCCTCCCAGGACCATTACATTTAACACAAGCAGGTGCTGACAGGTAGATATGTCTTCTGCAACTCCAGCTTCTATAAATTGAGATGAAAAGAAACTTATTTTAGCCACACTCCATAGGAGGTCACAGTATGTGCATATTTGTCTCTATCAGTTTGTATCTCTCTAATGACTTCTGACCTCATTAGTTGATTTCAGCCAAATTTGACTGAAGGGTACATTTACCCTTCATTCTCTAAAATAATTAAATCTGCATTTTATTAATAATTAATTAATATAACTAGGTTATAATTAATAAAATAATCAATCTGTAAACGTTATGAAATTATACAACCACAAAAAGAAAAAATATACGCAAGTGTTCCCTTCATAAGAAAGAAAAATTGCCATGTCAGCATGGATATCCTTGACATGCCTTAGACACTGATAAATCTACATGAGAGATACAATTTATAAATTATAATTATTGTTTTATATATATAATTAAGGCAAGATAAAAACTGACTGGGAAAAAAGTTTATTTAGTTCCAGGACTCCCAAGTGTATTGTTTCACTATTGTCCTCTTCTTTTCAGTGCACTTTCTAAGTTTACCTACATGAGGGAGCTGTGGACAAGGTAACATGTTAGTGATCATACAGAGCTGCTAATGATGTAGAAGGCACAAGTACCATCGTCAGAGAATGCAAAACCAAATTGCCAATACATCTGAAGGACTGCTGTATTGTGTTCCAAAGTCTTCAGTCTATCTTAGAGCATCTGAAAATGGATTCGTGTTGTCTGGTTGCCTAACAGAGTAGATGTAGTGGCATGGGATATCTTTTTCAGTGCTCTTATACTCCCACTGACCGTAACTAACTGACACAAAATCAAAGGGCTTTTTTTTATCCCAAAGACTTTTTGTCTACTCAGGCTATTAAACCATGCTTAATGTCAGTGTAACTTCACTCATCTTTTAACATGATGCTGTTCTCCAAAAAAGGTTACTTTTCTACTAGTATTTACCATGGATAATAATCCTCAGTAACTCATCTCATATAAAACTGGGCTGTAAAAGGCACATATTTAATACAAATAGCCTGTTCTTGTACCTCAAAGAGTATCTGATGATGAAATTCCTACTGTCTATTTTAAAGAATGAGACTTGGTCAAAACAGTTACAAACATAGAGCATGTATTTCATGCCTGCATAGTTACTAAATCGGCTTTGATTTTCCAAGCCTTGCCTCAGAATAACATACTAGAGTTTAACCTTCATCATATGATTATGTCTGTACTTCTCATGGTAATTAAGTGACCTTCCAGAACAGTGAACAAAACTTTCAGGCTGAGAGATTAGTTCTGAGAGGTGTGAACTGTTCTGTTCATCCCAATCGATGTTAACTCTGAAGCCTTAGAGATAGCTTACACTTCTGTCCCATTAACTATTTCACCTCTGGAAAAAAAGCTTCCTAATGCAATTAAGCTCCAAACCTAGCTTCTCCCAAATGACTGAGTATTCCAGACCCACCAGTTCCGTCTCAACTAGAGCATCTATAATGCAATAGTTTGCTACCAGGACAGGAATTTATAACCTACTGAAGATCAAGAAAAATAAATTGGGGAAATATATGATAAATTAAATTTCATAGTAAAATAAACAAAACAAGACTCCCTGTCCTGATGTTGTTATTCATGTTCATACTTAATTCGGGAAATACCTTTCTTAAATTAAAAGGAAGTTGTTGCAGAATTTATAGACTCACTCCACAGGAGTGGAAGAGAAACCAGATAAACTGCAGCCCAACATGGGTTCAGCTGGAAAAAGCATACAGTGAGCCTTTGTCTTAGTCAAGCAGATTAACACCAAAATTGAGCCAAATAATTTTTACACTTAATTCCTATTTGGAGCTATTCAGAAAAGTAAAAAGGTGATTTGTTGCCCATGTTTCTGGTGCTGGACATGTTTAACTCTTGGAAATGCTCAGCATTTAGTATCAGTAGTCCCTCTGTTACTTTTTATGCCTTGTATAAGGGCTTGTCTCCGCTTGTAAATTATGCCAGGATAAAGTTGCAGAGGAATGTGAAGCATCTAAGACAGCTTCTCGTGTAACACCTCTTATTCAGTAACACTTTTCCACTGTAGATTAAACAACCTCCAGAGCTATTTCTTAGCAGTGCCTGCAATGTCTGTCTCTCTTACCCTTGCGAAGCCTGTGCCACCCAAGTGCTGAGTGCCCCAGGAGCACATGCTGTGGCTGCAGTCTGTTCGGAGGTGCTCAGCCCACCATTACCCTAGCCAAGAATCTAGGGGGGTAGGAGAAGGGAGTTTGCAGAGAAACTATTTGACACTAACCACCCAAACATTCCTTCCAGGTTAAGAAGATTTTGAAGCTTATGGCTGTGATAAGGTCAGGTTTAGCCAGTTCTTAGTTGGAAAGAACTGGATGGAATGAGCTTGCTGAAATCTGAACACTGGTTTATGAAATTTCTGCTGGCACTGCTGGAGCTAGTCAGCATTGTAGTCAGTTTCTGGATCACCAGGGACTTTACAATCTGTCTTAGTCTATTTGTGTACTAACAATAACTCTAGCTGCTAGCTCCACAAGTTCTGCTCTTTGCAGGAAACAGTAAAATGTGCCTGAAAATCAGTATGTAAAATATATTGCAAGGGAAGGCAGTAAAAGAGGGCCACACAAAAAAAAAAAAATGAGAAAAGGCTGTATGAGATTAATAAAATTTAACTGGTTTCCAAATAGAAAGAACTAAAATTATTAAAATAAAACTTAAGTGAAATGAGTTTTTAAAATATTTTCATATTTCAGATCTGTTGGAAGGTTGTACCTGCTGACAAGTCAAAGTTTGTTAGTTTGTTAGTTTGTTAGTTTCACACTTTTAGGTTTCATCTCTTTACATCAGTCTGGTGAAAGCTTATTAAATCCTTATTTGAGTTTTTGTATCTCTTTCAGCCTAAACCCTTGCAATGACTCACACACAAGTAAAGTAATTTTTTAAAATCCATATATAAAAGCTAGAGCAGTAGCCCAGGTTTCAGGACTGTATTTTGATTTTATCACGCCTTGCTAGGCAAATGATTGGGAAATAAAATGTTGTTTTTCTCTTGAATATTTAGATGAAGTGAGTGTATTTCATGGCTTCTGTGGAAGAAACAAGACTCTACTGATGCTCCAGCCTGAGAAATCTGCTTTGCACTTGGGTGCTTTTGGAGATAAGTTGTTTTAATTAACTATTCCCATAAAACTCAGCCTCTTGTCAAACTTTGTTCTTTTCAAGTCTTCTTCATCAAATCTCAATGGAACAGGCATTTCATCATCTTGTGTGATGAATATTTGTTGCATTGCACTCACAGTGAGTAAATGCATTAATGGGTTTGTTGAAATATCAGTCTATCCTCCTTGTATTGTATGTATGGCTAGGCTTCGCGAAC
>VWZO01014889.1:103772-140834 GCA_013396975.1 Bucco capensis
GACCTCTTTGTATTATCTGAATGAGAAACACCAATTCAGCATAGGTAACTTGTTATCGTGTGTGCATTTTGTAATGAGGAAGTGTTTGAGGAAGCTCGGTTTGTTTGCAGTAATGAGGTTGACTTGGACAAAGGTGTCTCAGTTTTTTGCCTGGTTTTGTGGTTTTTTTTTCAAACACTGCATGATTTATTATGCCACCCACTGAATGTGCCAAAATACTTGGGTGTTATTAAGATTCCACGGAACTGTTCCTCTGTTAAAGAATTATTTCTTTGTTTCTTCAACTTCCTTTACTAAAATCTTAGCAGCATGAACAGTGACTCACTGAGACTTTGCTATTTGGCTAGCAGCAATGTAATGATGTTGTGCTTCAGAAAAATTCATATTCCTTGGCATATTCTATCAACTCATGAAAACTCATCCAAGCTCCATTATCTAAAGCCAATCATTTGGGATGGTAAATTGGGTGAGATTCCAATTACTTGGGGTGGTCACTGCAGTGACTTCTAGCACCTTGTCTGATTTCCAAGAGTTTAAATAGTTTTCAGTTTTAACAAGACTCACAGTGAAAAGGCCTGTCTCTGCTTTAGTTCATAGTCCTTCAGGAACTCTGTATATTTACATTACTTTTTCTTCATTTTCACTTTGGCCACTATTCTAAGAGGTTTCAAAATTATTATTTGTCATGTTTGGTCACTATTTCAAACAGCCATTGCTTGTTCTATAATAATAGCATGATAACATTCCAGCTCTGGCGAGTCTGAAAAGACAACATAGCTACCTTTATGTGTGACATTATCTGGTGTTTTCAGTAAGTTAGTTACAGAACACTTCAGAGGCAAATGGACCATCCTTCCAAAAGGACATACAAGAGCATCTGGTTTTGTGAATTTCTTACAAGTTGTCTAATATTTCATCAGAGGTTCTTTTTAGCCCCTGCTCTTAAACTGACATAGATGTAGCCTGGTTGATGCTGGCTGTCACTTCTAAATTGCTGCGAGGTCAAGATTCTCATGTTCTCTGTCCTGTAAGGCTCTTCTGGATAGAAAATCTACTAATTACATATTGATCATTTTCTCATCTTATTCATCTGAAATATATCACTGAAGCTTCAAGAGCAAGCACCAGAGATATCTGAAAGCTGTGCTAACAGCTTTGTGTAGAAGTATTGTGTAGAATGCTGTTCAGTGGGCATTTTCCATACAAAGATTTTCCTAGCTTTGAAAAATAGATTAAAATTTTCCTATTTACTTGGAAGCAATTCCTTTTCACATCAGATACATTTGCATGGGATTGCTATTTGGTGTAACTGTCACAGGTTTCGATTAAGTCAATTTTTACCAGAATGCTTTTATTTTTAAAGTATCCTGTGTGCACTTAAATTTCCAGATGATACTGCTTTTTAGGGACTTTTTTTAAGAGAGATTTTCAAAGAAGTAAAAATACAGATTTTAAATGAAATGGTTACATTTTCCACAAGTGTTCAATACTGAACTTGAGTAAAAAAAACAACTTCCTGATATGTGAGTTTTATTGGTAAGCTAAACATTTTTGTGTTGTATTGTCACTTGCATTTGAAATGCTGTATCCCTACAGTAATGAAGGAATTTAAACATTGCTTAAATCAGAGCACACAACCTCATACAGAATCACACCAAATTATGGAATGGTTGAAGTGGGAAGGCACCTCTGGAGATCATCTAATTCAGCTCTTTGCCCAGACCAGTGTCAAGTGGAACAGGTTTATCAGAGCTGTGCCAAGTTGAGTTTTGAGTATCTGTAGGAATGCAGACTCCACAACCAACCTCTCCGAACAAAAACCCTCACAGGAAAAAGATTTTTTTTTCCGTATATTTCTCTGGATCTATCAGAGCTCATAGATGTGTATATGTACAGTTTGTTCAAATATTCCCTGATCCTCCTCCATTAAGGGTAAGTCTTCCTTACTCCAGATGTTCTCTCTCTTGTCTCAGAGACCTGGGACGGCTGAAGATCAGTCTTCCCAGTAAAAACCGAGAGAAGGAAGGCACTGAGTACCTCAGCCTACTCCCTGTTCCCTGTTACTACGACCCCTGCCCTACTCATACTCCTTTTGCAACTGATATACCTGTGGAAAACTTTTTTGTTGGCCTTTCATATCCCTTGCCAGATTCAATTCTAACTGTGCTTTTGTTTTTCTAACGCCATCCCTGCACAGTTGAACAGTGTGTCTATATGCCTCTCCAGCCAGCTCACTCAAGGGAACTGCAGTACATGGACTACATATCTGTGCTTCTTTGTGAGACTTAACCAGCCATTTTAAGTCTCATTTTCTTGATGCACTCAACCCTTGAGACTCCCATGACATGTCACTTCCAGTTACAGAGGAGGAATACCATGATTTTTTTTCAAAAAAATGAAAAAGTGTCTCTAAATTATTTGAAGGAGCCAGCCACCAAAAAAGTTGAGACATTGTGTGGAGGACAGTATGTGTTCCAATAAGGTTCAGGGAATTTCACAGTTTCTACTAAAAATAACATAGACAGATGAGTTTTCTTGGAAAATGTGATCATCTCATTTGTCAATAAAAACTAAGGGCTCTTGAAAAAAAGAATTTGTTGTGAATGTGGTGCCCTAAAATTAAGAACATTAACTTCCAACTTTAAGAGACTGGCAGCAAAGTGTGTTCCTTTCACAGTGTAAAGCATAGCCCTCAGATGAGCTGCACTTTTAAAGAATGTAACAAGAGCCTCTTACAGCATCTTACCTCTGAGGTCACTTGTTCTTTTCATCTGAAGATGCCACCCTACAAGCTTGGGAAATCCTGTATCACAAAATAGCTGTGGGCTGGCCAGAGATTGTAAATCATGGTTTGGAATTTGGGATGTTATCCAATATGAGTGAGACCATTCCCTTTATATAAACCGCTTGGTATTTTTCCTGTCCATTATGTTGGTGCTAAATATAACATACTAATGGGCTCTGTAGGCTTACAGTGGATTTCCTCTTGAGGTCCAATATTTTTTGTATTAATTTATTTTTTATGTGTTCTCACTCCTATTCCTAGTAGCACAGCATGTATCCTCACTCTCAGAAAGAAAAAGAAAAAATAAAAGAAAAAGAAAGAAAGAATATAAAAAAAGAAAGATTGAAAACCAGTATTTGTCTTCTATTTAATAAGAAAAAAAACACATCTGCAGAACAAAATAAGCCTCTTGATGCCGGAATTGTCATCAATGATGACTCTGACAAAATGAGCAATACATAATTTGCTAGCTCCCTTGCGAAGCTGAAACAGATTGTCGAATAAAACACTGGAGGAGATGCATATGGGGTGAGTATACCAGCTTTGACTATGAACATGTGCAGGTGGTCGTTTAGTAGTGGTTCTAAGAGGCAGGACATCCCTAATTTGGAGGGTCATTTGCATTTGGAAATGCTCACTGATAAATAGTGATGTATTCCCTATAGTAAAGCAGGACTGATACTGCCAGAACCAGTGCTATTTCTGTTCCAGGGTAACTTGAACAAACCAGACAGCCTAAGGCAAAGAAGAGTGTGGTTTACACTCCAACAAATGTGCCATTAGTGGTGGGTTTGCAGAATACAGATTAGTAAGATATGAAAAACTGCTTTCTAAAAACTAGAAAAGCAGAATTTCTTCACTCTCTGGTAAGAAATGATGGATTTCTTGCAGGCCAAGCACAGCAGCTCTATTGACTCAAATCCTGTGTAAAATAGGCAACCTTCAAAAATGTTTTATCACAACCTCCAGTTCTGAGTACAATCACTACTCTGAATTCTCAAATAGCTCACTCAACTGTCAGTCACACTATCACAGTATCACAGTCACTTCATAGAAACTGCAACACAAAAATGTATATGCTCCTGTATCTTTCTTACTTCTTTTCTTGACTGTATGTCTACATATACTGTTACGTTATGAAAGATAATATTTTTTTAAAAATCTTTAAATAAATTTTTCCCTTATGTTTAAATTTATGCTAGTTTGATGATCCCACTCCCTTCATAGTACTTACCTGTGGTAGCCAAATTAATTAAAATATTTCCTTAAGGTATTACTATTCTACCCATAAAGAAAGGTTCCTCTGAGATGTTCTTCCTGCAAAAATCTTTCCTTTGTATGAGTTTGAAGCCCCTCATTAGATGTTCTGATTGCCTTCAACACCAATGAGATTAAATGGCATTATAAGCATTTCAGGATGTTCTTCCAGTTTGGGCAGAGGATGACATCAGAAGGCCTTACTTCTGACTAAGACCTTCAGATATTAGGATGCTATAAATAACTAATGATGATGTCAGCTTGGGGATGCTTAGCAACTTGTAAGAGCATGCTGCTCCTTCAGCAACAGTTCTGTAATCTCAGCCTTTTAGGATACTACCTCTAAAAGAACACAGCTTCCTCTGGAAGCTTCATTTCCATTTAACCAGCCTTGTCCTTTTTCAGATATACTCCCCTTGACATGTGTAAGGAAATGTGATCCAATTCTCCAATGAAATCTTGTTCAGAACCATTAATTACCTTTCATAATAGTCATTCCTCCATACCTTGGTTAACAGTGCAGATTGGAAAAAGTAACCGCAAGATGTTATCCCAGCAGTTACTGAGAAGTGAAAGTGACAATTTGCTTACTTGCCTGAAAGATCAAACAGTAAAACCCTAATTTCAGTCACTTGGCACTGGATTATATATATTGAATCTGGCATACACACTTTATGCAATGGCCAAGCAAAAATGACCTCAGGCTTTCATGGACTAAAAGCACAGTATCCTCAGAATCACTCTGCCTACTGTCTGCCATGATAACCATACATACATATAATCAGAATTAAAATAAAAATAATCAACCTAATGAATATATCACTCATCAAACAAGTACACTGTAGTGTGCCTTGACACTGAGTGTTTAATAGCCTATCCTTAGAGACAGAGGAAAACTACAGTAATTGAAGAAGGAAGAATATTTGACTCTTGAGTATAACTTTTTATGAACACTATATAGTTCATAGTACACTAGGGATCTTTTAAATGCAGAACATTGATGTACATACAATAAGTTTACCTGTTTGACAAATGATTATTTTATCATATACTCAGACAACTCTTACTATTGCAGATGAACAAAGACAAAAATTCACAGAGAATTACCATTCCTCTTTTTCATGTTTCCTCATTCTTGTGTCTATTCTTCATGCTCTCTTTCAGGTCAAACAAAAATAAATAAAGGCTTCATGACTAGTGTAAGTCAATTCAGTTTGCTATGATCAGCACCATTAGATATTCTTCAGTGTAACAATAAGATGCTTGCTTTATGGACACCTGTCTTTCCTCTACTGATATGCACTCTGAAACTGAAGCATACACCTCTTAACCATAGATTAACTAAAGAGTTAACTACAACACCTACCTTTGGGAGACGTTCTTAGTTCATTGAAGCTACATAAATATTAAACCTTTTTTTACTACAAAGGGCTGTACACAGCTCTATAC
Organism: Bucco capensis; assembly: GCA_013396975.1. Classification (NCBI taxonomy): domain Eukaryota; kingdom Metazoa; phylum Chordata; class Aves; order Piciformes; family Bucconidae; genus Bucco; species Bucco capensis. Next base: position 109,264 of record VWZO01014889.1, read on the forward strand.
AGGCAGGCAAATGCTAGAAAATACTAATCTTTACCTCAGTAAGAAAGAGAAACCTGAATACATTAAAGAGGTCCTCTGCAGAAAAATGGATCATTAGTACTGCTTAAGCTTTGCACAATGCAGTTTTCTTTTACAGCCAAGTGATAGGCTATATATACACAACTAAAAAAGTTCTCTGAAGATTATCTCATATGGAAATCATAGTACACTCCATTAATTACCCTCTCTGAGGAAAAGAAGAGTGAAATTTGTTATAAAATCTGACCACAAGACAGGAAGTCCCAGGCATCCATTATATAATTTACTCCTGACATAGCACATTAAAATCTGAGAAAGGAAGACCATTTTACTGTAAAGTCAGCAAAATGCCACAGAACTAAAAACCTGCTGCCTGAATACCACTAACGATATCTACAGTGAAAAACTACTCCAACAACCACACTGATATTAATGCTGTAAGAATTTTACAGTAGTTTTTGCTTTTGCTCCAGCCTCATGTAGGCATGTTACTCCAGCAGACATTTTGAGCTTTGACATTTTGATGAAATATTAAACCTCCTATTTGCACCATCATGCCTTTTCAATCTGCAATCTGGTACACCAAAGGCACACCTGTTGAATGAACGTGCCCTCCTGCTACCCCTTCTCAAATCTGTTTGCTGACCAGTGGAACAAACACACTGGGCAAGGGTTTCCAGGAGATGGCTGCTGTTGAGGCTGTGACTTCACGCACAGTCCTGAGCTAATGGCACTGCCTGGCCTGGGCTGTCCCACTAGTGGCCTGGGGAGCAGTGTGACTCCTGGCTTTTAGGAGAGAATAATTTCTAAACCCCAGCACTGGCCACACTGCTTCAGCCAGTAAACAGAAGGACAAAACTGAAGTTCTGCCCTTTCACCTCTTTCAGACGGGAAACAAGAGTGAATGTGGTTTGTCCCCAAAAATATGACAGAGAAATGTCAAATTCCACATTTGTCATTGATTTCAATAAGAAATTATTCATCTTTTTGGTAACAGCCCTTGGTGGCAAAGTCCTAAAGTTAAAAGATGGAATCACAAGAGGCGATTCCTGCATTGTCTTCTTGCACAGTCCAAACCAAGAGTTAGCCCTGTGTCAGAAAGGAGAATACCATTTGGCTCACTGTGTGTAATTAATTCATTTCTGCAGTGACATCTGGTGAGTGGCAGTGGAATGGATTTAATGATTTTTGCCATCTTTATAAACTAACCAAGAACGTGCTGGGTGCTTTGCTCACCCCTTGAACTTTTGGATTCAGAGCATTTGCTGTCCTAAGTCTGTATTTTAACCCCTCATGGTTGGCTGCAGAATGTGGAGCAGCTCAAAAAGACTGCATTCAGCTGAGTATTTACTTAATTTACTTTTTCATACAACATCTGATTTTAGTAAAATTCTTCATAAATTAGAAAGCCACCACATGGCTTGCCCACTAGGACAGCACATGTTCTCCTGCTATTTTAAATCCCATGATCTGTTTCTGTGTTAAGGTTCACACTGAGGCATCAGTATCTGAGAACCAGTCAGCTCAAAGTTCAAAGACCAAAATTTGACCATGCATGGGTCTGTTTTGTGATCAAATGTGGTACAGTAATGGGGACAGTATATCCTAAGACAACAAAGAGAATATTTGGTTTTGGCATGCTATTTGCTGAAAAAGGTTTTATCCAAATCCATTAAACAACACAGCTAACGGCACTGCTGTGGCTATGAACATCTTTATGTGATTGTACTTCATTATTTGTTAGCTCTAAGAGGCCTCAGTAGACTAAACAAGTACAGATACATCAAGGGATGAAAGGATCAGAGATCAATTTATAGGAAAAACAAACTCTTCCTGTACCACCTCCTTCTCAGAAGCAGGTGATTAGCACCATGTAAGGCACTTCAGCTGAGAAACCAGCTAGCATCAGCATTGTGGTAAACACCCCACTTAGTACATCCCACAGACTGTAATCTCAGACACCAAAATTCATGATTTCACAGCAGCGGGCAAGGCTCTCCTTGCTTTTGACCAGTAGACTGGTGGTAAAAAAGTGCTTCTGATTGCAGTGTTATTTGTTCTGTATCACCAAGAGGCATGGTTTGCATGAGCAAACCCCTTCTTAGTTCAAGCATCTACCCAATAACATCCACACTGGGCTTTATACAGCTTTCTTCCACTTACTTTTAGTAGGAAGAAAAGTCCGTAAGTTCAGAGTAGTATGAGAGCTGGATGGCTCAGAACTGACCTTCTTGTTTAAACCTTTATCATGAGTTTGGAGTGTTTCCTGCTTTTTAAAGATTTCAGTTTCTCAATATGTTTTTCAACAGACACTGTTTCTTTGTAGAGGTTTTCCTTGTCTATCTCCAAAAGTTGATCTTTTCTACTTCTACAAGATGTAATTTCTTTTTTTAGAACTAAAGAGCCTTCCTTAGGAAAAAAAAAAAAGAAAGAAAAGAAGAGTCAGAAAAAGAGAGAAGCTAAATGCTAGTAAGCATCTAACTGCAGCACTCTCTGACAACAATAAAGGTATATTTTACTTAAGAGTTCTAGGAGAAAGTTATTTTTGAAATATCTTTTTTACAGCGTGGGCTGCAGTGAAAGTCTTCTGAATTTATCACCCCATTCTTTTTTTACAGAGCTGTTTCTACCTGAAATTCTTAAAACAGCTGACTAACAAGCTATCAAGGTTGCTCATGTTAACAGCATACATAAAAATTTTTGAATGGATACTTGCAAGAGCTGTGTTCAATTTAGCAGCTTATGTTCAGGTTGGAAAAGGCAAGCTCTGTGTTATGAACCAGAGTATTGCTTGTGTCCTCTCCCCTCACCTGCTACCTTCGAAGATTACACTGTGAAAGCGTAAGAAGAGCATACCTTACACTTTAAATAAATTAGTTTTTCCAATATGTCCTGTTGTCCTTTGATTACTGGAACTTGCCCAAGAACATAACCACATATAATGGCTCCAAATCCATTACACAAGATTCAAGGAAGTCTTATCAAAACCAATTGAAGATGTTCACATGAGGCTTAAACTCTTAGTGCTAGTCCCATTCATTCAAAATCTTGTAGCAGAGTTATCAGTGCTTCATACTGGAAATCGAAGTGAGTTTTGGGGCATCTTCCTTAATCAGTGAATGTGGACAGATTCACAATATCTGAAAGTCTGAAAAATCAGTGTTATTGGTGTATTCCATGAGCATGACACATAGTGGTGATTGACCTACTTCAGTGCTCCTGTGAATATGAATGAAGCATTCTCAAATCCTTTAAATGCTGCCAAACGTATCTGTGACAGGGCATATCACTTTCATTCTGTGCCAGGATAGCAACCTTGATCATCAGGTCTAGTAAAATAGCCTCAAGACTTTTTATATGTAAGTTTTCTACATCTTCATGAGTGAATTTAATCTTGTCTCAACTATAATTTGTTCTCTATATTAATAAATTTTATTTTAAAATACATAATATCTGGAAATAACTAATTATTTTTGAGATGCTACAAGAAATGGAAGAATATTAGACAGGTTACTGTGTTTACCTTTAAGTAAATATAATAAATTAATATTAATACTCTAAAACATGGCTATTCTGAAACAATTGCTATGAAACCATGTTAAAATCAGCAGCTCTCTTACATCTATATCTCAGAGCTGCCCTTTGAAATAATTCCTCCTGGGAAGCTATTATGCTGCAGAAACCTTATTGAAAGCTGCTCCCACACAACAGCAAAAGCTAAATATGATATGTAATACAACAGTGCAATTAAACAGCAAGAAACAAACAGAGACTCCCATGCTCTCCTGTGTATCACAGCCCCAGTGCTCTCTGTTCTGTGTCATGGCCAGTTACTTGTTGCTGGCTTTCCTTGACCTCTTCCTGCTTTCAAGAGAAGTACACTCGCAAAACAAACAACCCTAGACAGAATAACCCTACAGCAAGGGTTCGCCACAGCTATAGCCAACATGTCATTCATGAGGGCTGCCCAGCAAAGAGTGCCTCAGCTCTATCTTTGAATGTCCAGCTTTATCCCAGGAGCAAAGGTATCTTTCTGAAGCCACCATCTTTTCCAGTTTTGTTGGAAAGCCTCTGCAGGTACCTTGTGAGACAGCGGGAAAAGAGGTCCCGATGTGGGGGGACTTTTCCCATCAGAATTCCTGCACTAAAACACATTAAAAGCTTTTTCTAGTCAACAACTTCTACCAAACCTCATTTTGCTTTGTTGTCTGCTAGAAATACAAAAAGAAGAAATATATATTTCTTAGTCAAAAAAGGAACTAATTGGCTGCTTTAATGAAAATCAAACACCTTTTATAATTGCTTTATGTACACATAAAAGTTCCCTGCTAGCTGTGCCAGTGAAGCCTGTGTTTTATCTGCATCATCTGCTTCATTTCTGATCAGAGGATTTCTGACTCAAACCACATACCCTCTTTCTCAGTATCTCTCTGTACGTATATTACTATTTCCTCTTTCATATAATCTAGCAATCTTCTAAAGATGTTATAATTGTACCTTAAGCATCTGCATTATCTGGGTGGAAAAACCCTGTAAAAAGATCAGGGAGAGTGGAAATATTTTATTTCAAAAACCATGTTTCAGGAAGCTCAGTTAATTTATACCTCTGAAGGTTTCTTCTGTCATGCCTTCATATATGGGCATCTCAGTCTATTTATCCCTTCTGAAACAACACAGTGGGCTTCAGTTATTGTAGCTTGTAAGCACTTAAGATGCCTTATTTACTCTTGAACATGATTAGGAGGAAAGAATGCCTCATTATGTATAATGCATTACTATGATTAACATCTGGAAGAATACTGTATGTTCTGCCAGTCTCATTCTGTATAATCCTAGTTATAACTGTGCTAGATGTACATCTTTATATTTCCTTTCTTGGGAGTGCCAGCTTATCCTTCTTACAACTGAGGAATTAAGCATCATTTGACCCAAGCATCTGTGAAGAGCTCTATGGATAAAAGGGCCACAACTTACACTGAGAAAACAAACATTCATTCAGTACAGTTGTCCTAGTAATCAATTATTTCCTAATTAGTCATTTTCTAATTGCCATAAGGAAAACAACAATTTGGCTCCACCTCCTGGTTTCTAGGCTACCATAAGAGGCTAAAATTTGGCATTCAGTAGAGGCTGATCACAAGGTGGCAGTGGTCACAAGATGGCATCAAGTAAGCTTATTTACAGGACGACCAGAGATGACTGGAGTTGATCCTAGCAAATGGCATTGGAGGAAAAAGAGTTTTATAGCACACAGCATTAAACTGTATTAGCAACCTATGTTGCATGGAAACACATGGTTCTTTCCCACTAGTCTTTTGAAACTTTTATTTAATGAAAGTTAAGTACTGAAGCATTTTCAGATTTTCATTCAAGTGGATATGTTGTAACTCTTCATTTCTTATCAACAGTTACTTCCCAAATCTGCTATTGCAAATCTGTAGACTTTGATTAATCAAAAATCCAGTTAGGAAAAAGTTCAATTCAGGCAAATCTTAAACAATTCTCAACACTTGAAAGGAATTAACTCTATTACACAGTATGCAATGTAACACTGTTCTAGCTCTCCAAATGATGGAACTGGGCTGTTATTTTTAGTATTTTCATGTGGCCGTGCCCAAAATATTCCTTTAGAAATTAGGAAATGATTTGCAGTATCGATACTGTGAATGCAACAATACATTATAATCTTCCATTTCTAGATCTTCCTCCCTGCCTAGCATCACACAGCAAATTACAATCAATACAAAGCTAAACTTAGCTCTCTTCTGCCTGCCAAGTGATGGCCAGACGCAGTGGCAGACCTATCCAATTTAGGGACTCTCCAATCTAGCGGTACAATTCTGTGTATATTCATTCTTCGCATTCCTACAGGAGCAGCTCAAAACAGAGCTGTCATCTGACTCAGTCCTGCTCCTGCTTGATGCTAAGGAGGGTTTTGACACTAATTTCAGAGGGGGCATGCTTGAAGTTTAACATATGAGAAAAAAACCCTCAAGGTTGGATTTTCTGAGAAAGAACAAAGGGTATTCTATTCTTAACTCAGACTCGTGATACTGTTTTTTATTAAAAGTCCTAAATCACAAAAACTACACGCAAACCACTTGAAGTAATTAGGTATTGTCCTACTTTGAGTTATTACCATAAACAAGGAATTCCATTCCATATACATCATATTGAATATAAAACTGAGGGTCAATCCCTGAAACTGCCACACAAAGCTTGAGCCTTGGGGTCTCTTATATAAAGCCTAAGACCCAAGCAAAGCAGGTGCATAATTAAGCTATTTAGCACCAGATTAACAGCAGATACAAAATGGGAGAGGTTGGGCCTTCTACTCTCTCTGAAGGTGGAGCACCTGACCCATCTGATGTGGTGGACTTGTGAACCTCTTTGTGAGGATCAGAAGCCCACTGCTGCTGTTACAGGACTCTATCTGTTCTTTCTTTGATCTTCATCCAAGAGTTCCTGAAACCAGGATCCAGGCCCTGAGTCTGATTCCCATCTTCTGTTGAGTCCTTCTGCTACAGAATCAGTGGTGATGGTAATGTAGTTGCCAGCAAGGTGGGTTTGGGTGTGGTATTGGTTTTGTATATATGTTGGTGTGTATTTCATTTTATTGTTATTATTTTCATTAAAGTAGTTTGTTACTTCTAATCCACAAGTCTCTCTCTCTCTCTGTTAATTCTTTTTTCCCTCCTGGAGTGGGAAAAGGAGGATAATAGGGATCTCTGTCATTGGATTAGTAGTTGCCCCTGCCCTAACCCTTAACAGGTATGTAGCCTCAAATTCCCAAGGAGATAAAAAAATAGGTGGGACTGGCCACTCTCTGAAGGCATTCCTGTACCAGGATCCAATATGACTAATTTTGCTAGTGCCTAAAACTCAGAAACCTATTTTTCAGCTGACTTACAAAAAATGTTGCCAGTTCATCACCCAAATGAATAAAACACGTGGCTCTCTCCTGATGGTTATGCCCTACAGGTCCTGTCTGTACAATTAAGTAGTGTAAATCAGTATCATATTTGAAGCCAATAAGGTCTATAACACTAGCAAAGGATTTGGGTTATGATCAGTAGTACCTAAAAGGCATTAATTTAAAAAATGCCAGAGATTTAATGTTTTGAATGACTGAAGTGGTTTTCCATTCCTGTGCAAAACTTTAGAATAGGGAGAATGTAACTGAAATCTCCATTACAATATCCCTTACATGATACTACAGCGTCACAGCCTGTCAGAGGTGTCACTGCTAGTCCAATGAAGAAATTCAGGATCCATTCACCTTCAAAAACAGCCCACACCCAGCAGGATGCTTACACTACACAAAATGAAAGTGTGTTTATCTAATTGATTTGCTATACACAAGGAACCAAAACAATTATTATAAAAAGAGGTCTTTCATATATTGAGCAGAGCTAGCGAAGGTAAGCAATATGACAGCAGCATATTCATAAATGTCTAAAGGCACTGAAAAGCTTTATCAGTGAATTCAGTTAACAAACAACATAGTAAATAATTCCTGAAGATGTAAAGCATGCATCTCTCTTTCCAAGTCAGGATCGTAAAACATGGGACTGAAGAGTGCTATTTCTCCACTAGTCAAAGGACAATGGCATACAGCCCTCCAGCCCTCAGAATAAAAGAGGAATAGTTGTGCATGTGGAAAAGAAAAGGAACAAAGCATCTCTCCTGAATAGAGAACCATGCCCCAAGCCTACTGGAACTACCAGAGGACTGCCAAGTATCCACACATCTGCAGGAAAGGCAGAGAGAAAGGCTTTATTCTCACAATTTCCAGTATTAAGATTTTAAATTCTGTGGAAGGAAAAGGAGTTGGGACTTGTTTTTCTCTATCCTGACCTCATAGGTGCATTTGTATGAAATGAGGGGGAAGAATGAGGATAAAAAGCCTATGTTCAATTAGTAGTACTTCAAGCCAATTTTTTGCAACTAGAAGTAATTTTACCAAGTCCAGTGCAATGGCAGAAAACCACGGGAATATGACCACGATTTCTTTGTTGGAAAGTGCTCGTTGCCTCCACATCAACAGATTCAGCACCTTGCAGTGTTCAGGTCCAGTGTTAACATGAATTCTGAATGAAAATATTGACTTAGCTCCAACAAGTTTCCTATTGGATTGAAGAAGGATGTCTTCTTGCTGCCAGAAGAAATCCCGGGAGCCAGGAAGCAGTTTTGATAAATTAGTGAAGTCAGTTTTCAGCATTTCTGTTTTAACTTGAAAAAGGTTTGCTGCCATATGCATTTGTACTTTGGCAATGTTTGCTGACAGAACAGAGGCTGTCTTGGCACATCACTTGTAGGAGCAAAATAGATTTGGCTGTCATTTCCATAATAAGCATAATTCATTTTGCAGTGTCTAAAAACATATGGAAAGGGAGGATGTCAACATGAGACGAGTATGCCTTAAAAGAGCTTGTAGGAGCCTCCCAGTTAAACAGATACAGGCCAGATGAAGTTATAATATAAACAACTCCTCCTCCTCTCATTGGAATTGCTTTTGTTTTGCGTCCAATTAATGAATGAGTTAACTAAGTATGCTCCTCAAGCATGTAGCACCCAGTTTATCCATTCACAAAAACCTCATACCAATGCAATGCAACTACATTAACTTCAGCAATTCATATCATAGATCTATAAAAAAATGAACAGACTTGGTTTCTGTGCAGATAAGGCATGACTTTTATTTACTCCTAGTGTGTGCATGGGGTATTTTGCCTGGAAATTTTAGCGGTTTCAGCTGTTCTGTTCAGTAGCTACCTATTATTAGGAAATACCAAGCCCAAATTTACAAAGTCTGCTTCTGACTATAGGTAGGTACCCAATTCTTCATTTTGCTTAAAGCTCCTTTTCACTACTCCCAGATAGTTTGGGGGAAGAACAAAGTGAATGAAGTATGAAAGATCTCTTACCTGACTGCAAAGTACTATGTAGACATACTTTTGATATAAGTAGTTATATGGTCTCTTTATACATTTTTATGGAGGCTTTACAGATCTGAATCTCTTTTATATTAGTGTAAAAATTGCTGTTAATTGTTACACAGATATAAATAACTGCACTGATATAAAGTCCCTAAGACCATGATGTCCAGGTAGCAGCATGGAGCCAGACTGATTTAGAGTAAAGCAGAACTTCCTGCAAAATGCAGTTGCACCCAGTTGAGAGCCATGTTTTTCTGCCAGTATAAACAGATCAGGGTACAAATAAAAATTGGGCCCACATATATAGAGATAAAATTTACAATTTCTTATTGTCTTTTAACTGCTTCTACTCTTTAACTGGTTTTGCAATGTGCAAGGATTTATAAGATAAAGAAATTGGCACAGATGACATTTCATAGCACTGATGTCTGGCATACTAAGATTATGTATTTCAATAAAATGGAATAGCTGGTCTTCAAAAGACACAGGTAGATAAATAAAATGTGATCCCCATATTCCATCCTCAAAATGTTAAAAATGTTACTCAGCTTTCACTTGCAGGTTAGAAAAGAAAAAATATCATGCTTCAAAATTGAGTGAATTAGGAAACTTGGTCTACTTTCAGAAGTGAATTAGGCTCTTGGACACAGACCACCTACCTGCTGGGTTAGCTAATTATATCTTTAAGGATCTTCATGCTAGATTTAAAGGTATTTCTATTGCTGAAGATACAGAGAGGTACATAGAAGAATCTTCAAAGTACCTTGGTATCAAAAGCCCTTGACATTTTCTGCATTCAAGTCCCTGAGTCATGTTCCCCAAGTCACTTGAGAAATTGTAACAATCTCCCAAATTATGTAGGACTTTTCCTATAAGAGTTATTGTAACCTTTAGTTTTCAGCCATAACCTCTGGGCTCCCTGTAAAACGTAAAGGAATAAATGTTACACTTGGCTTCTAAGTGCCAACAAACTGTCCAAGCCATAGTTTATGTCAAGGAGAAAGTAAAAAAGTCTAGCTGCAAGAGTACTTTAGTATCTAATTCTGAGGTGATGGGAGGTGATGATCTCTGCTTCAAACCCAGTGATCCAGGCCCTCATTTTTACATTAAGCATCTAATTCCTCTCTACAAATTTAGAGCAATAATTTCACAACTCCAGCATTAGTACAAGGAGGCAACCTCAAGGTTTTCTCACTTTCTTTCTCTCACTGAATTAGCACACTGCAAGTGAATGAAACTGTAATTACAACAGCTACAAATGTAAACAAAGAATATCAGGACAGTCTAGCCAAGCAGAGATAGACAACACAAAGTTTTTTCAAGACAGCCTCACATAGGAAAAAGCAATTTTGCCAAACTCAAATACTCAGTCAAAACAGGAACTAAAATGCTGTTCAAATCGTTGATGTTTCTATGAGTGAGTTTTCACCAAGTCTATTAAAAAGTGTGTAGAATTTGAGTAAGAACCACTCATTGATTAAAAGAAAGCCACATTCTTCCTGCAACACTATAATGGTATTTGAAGGTTTCCATGCAAACTCTGAAACAGCCTAATCCTCATTAATATGTAAACACTTTTGATCTCTGAGTTATACTATTTTAGGTCAGAAAAAAAAAAAAGAATAAACAATTCAATCAAGTAAGAAAAACAAGTAAAGTATTACTGTAATAAAAACATACAGAATTTATCTAAATAAATGGGTTCTGTAAAACTTTCTTAAATACAGAAGAAATGAAATGGAGAAATAAAAGTAAAGTTTTGAGGATAATACTTTGCAGTGTGTCAGACCAAATTAGCTTTCACTTTGCATAAATATATAATGCATTAGTTTTATACTTGATTTTACAACATTCAGCAAAGGGACTACTTATCATAATCCCGACATAGAATAACAGTGGCAAGAAGAAATAATAAAAACAATATAAAAACTGTTCCAAGTGGATATTGACTTCATAAATGCCAGCGATATGAAAACAGAAGCAATTGGAGAACTTTCACACAGTCCTGAATCAAAAGGCACTGCAATGAGAATTGATGCTCCTTTACAGTTCTGCTTTTGTTTATCTACATTGTAAAGCAATGTGAACCAGTTCTTGGTGTCCATACTCCTCACTCAGTGGAGATAGAATATTATTATGAGCTAATGATACTACCAGCTGGAGATTTGCTGCTATCAAAAATTCAGCTTCACAAAAGATGCAACTCTCATGCCTGAGTGTGAAATTAAAATATATTTCCAATTTTAGTTATTTAAAAAATCTTAGTCTGCTTTGATGAATGCAAAATAAATCAATATGACAGGAAATATAATTCTGACAGACCTGACTGAATACCACAACTATGGGCATGAGAAAAAGCCGTCTTCATTGTCAATGTATCTGATGGATCACAACCTCAGCTAAAAGACATTGTTAGGCTATGTCTAATGACTCTCAGTCTTAGAACTACTTTAAAGTATAGAAAAGCCAGTTATCCACAACAACTCATCCAGCTTCTGGCAACCAGCAAGGGACTAATCCCCAGGTGCAAGGTCAGCTCTGCTTCAGTTTGCTGTACCTCAAATCTATATAGGTTTGCAGGCAGGTATCGTATGATATCTGCCAGCACCTGTGCCAAAATTCCCTGCCCCCAGCATCATTCTGCTCTTTTCTTTTTTAGTGCAAGAAGGAGGGACAAGCAGCCCAGAAGGAGAGATGAGTTATCTGCAGATCATTCTTGTTAGACCTCAGCACTGCAAATTAATTGTTTTGGCGCAGCCATACACTGTTATATAGAACAGGAGGGCAGCCTGAGGTCAATCTCCAAATTGAGGTCAATTGCCCTTCTGTGGGACAACCTGAGGTCAGTCTCAAAAGTGGCTTTAAAATATCCATACTGGCTTACTCTTTGTACAAGCAATTCTCTTTTGTTGCCAGTGGTCGGATCTCTACCTCCTGGCTATCCAATTTATTTTCTGAAAAAATTAGATCTTCGATATTTCTTGGAGTAAGTAATATTTTTTCACCATCATAACCAACACTAACGCTGAGATAGACTAGACACAAGACAATTACTGAAGAGTAAGTTTTAATATTGCCAGTCACAGCAGCCTTCTGTGTTTTCTCCTCAGTGAATTAAAAGGATTTCCTTTTCATCTAGAACCATCTTATCAGTCATTTCAGTATCAGAAAAAACCCTCTGAAGATAATAATGAGAGATTCCTTTCAAGGAAAATACATCTAGTTTAATTTCATCTCAATTTTAGGAGGGAGTATTTTTCTATTTCATTTGTTATTTGGGTTCCTGTTTTTTGTTGCGTACACTGGTGATAACACCATAATTTATGTAAGGTCTGTTGCCTGAGAACTGTGATTTCACTTACTTTGCTCCACTAAGACTGTCTTCTCTACACCTGTCCCTTTTGCATGGCTTGTGTTTTGTGGGATGCTTTCTTGGAAACTGGCAATCCACTCCTACCCTCTCTCCTAACTCTTTTTTCCCAGTCTCTACACTTTACTCAGGGTTCAGCTACGTTACTCATTTTGATTATGTCACTCATTTGTTCAGCAAGTAATTTATTACCTTCCTTTAAGAATCAGGATAGCGTTTCAGGTTTAACTTCTAACATTTAAGGCACTTAAAGTGCCAGGTCCAATTTACTTACAGCTACTGACTGATGTCTACTTTCTCTCTTGACTTGAAACTCAGCTCTGAATTACTCATTGTCTATTCTCACAACCCCTGTGTGCAGTGTGGATGTGAGCATTTCTTAAACATGGTAGTATCTCTAAAGAGATCCCCAGCTTTCATAGTATTTGTTTCAAATGGAGAAATTGAAAATGTTCACATCAGCCTCATTATCTCTGTGTGAGTTTCATTTCTCAGGTTCAGTTCATTTTCAAAATATAACTAGGCATTGATTTTGCAAGCCTGTTTTATAGCAGTCCCAAGATGCTGTAATCAGACGTTCTTCTATCCTATAATCAGAGGAGAGGATATGACCTAATTCAGCTTCTTTGCATTATGCATTATAGTACCTAGCCACAGACCTGAGACTGTTGCCTCTTCACAGCAAGATAAGGTATCAGAGCAGTCATGCAGCTCCTGAGCAGTATCCTGCCAGCATGGTACTCAGTCTCCAGTGGTGCCATAGATGGAGACACCCCGGGCAGGGTGCCATGCAGGGCAAGCACAGCCAGCCTCTTCCCCAGCAGCCTCTCAGCTCCGACACTTTTGAACTGGGAGGAATCCTATACCTGCTGTAGTTTCTCCATTTTTTTCATCCAGAACAAATTCTTCTTCCAAATGCTTCCCCAATTTCCTCTTGAAGTTTCTTAGGTTGGCAACATCATTTAGTGAGGAACTTTACAGGTCTATTACCTGTGAGAGAAAACATGCCATGGCCCCTTGGTTTCTCTAATGGGAGAGGCAGTGAGAAGTCAATTCCCAGTTGCACTTTTCCTACAGATTTCATGACTTCAAAGACATATCCTCTGCCACACTCAAGTTCTCTCTTTTCCAGTCAGAAGAAACCTACTCTTTCACCTTTCCTGGTACGGGTACTGCCAGGTGGCTCTGATCACTTGTGATTACCTTCTTCAGATCTTTCTTTGTCCTACCACACACTTCAGGAACAAGAATGATACACCCTATTCAGGACACAGTTGGATCACACCTACAAATCTGTAATGCTGTTTTTCTCTTTTACTTTCCATTCCTTCCTTAACTTCATTCTAAAATCCAATTTGTTTTTCTGATAGTTGCTGAACACTGAGCTAATATTTTTCTGGAGCTCTCTATGATAAAGCCAAAGGTCTCACTCTTGAGTTATAATAGGCAGATCAGAGGAAATTATTTAGTAAGTAAATTTAGGATTATTCCAATCTGCACCACTTTATCTATATTGAATTTTACCTGTTATTTTACTTCCTAATCTCATAATCCTATGCTGCAATTTTTTATAGTCAGCCTAGGGCCTAACTCCTCAGTTCAGCCAATTTCATCACTTTGCTGTGCTTTCCAGGTCACTTACAGACACGTTGTATATCACAGGTCCTAGAAGAGCACTGAAGCCCTGCTTTCATTTTGAAAACAAATTATGTAGTCCTACATTATGTTTGTGTTTCTGACCCTATTATTTATCCAAGATAGGACCTTTTTCCTTATGCCATGGCAGCTGCGTTTCCTTAAAGTCCGGTGGTGAGGGACTTCGTCAAAAGTATTCCAAAAATCCAGGCAGATTATAGCAACAGGATCATCCTTGATGACTTACACATTGTCTCCTCAAGAGACTTCCATTTTGTTTGAAGGCCAGGACTAGCCTTTATAGAAACTATGTTTTATCTTTCTAGTAAGTCAGCTTTATCCAGATTTCCACTAATTCTATCTTTTAGCATGGCCTCTGTTAATTTACCAAGCACAGACAATCAATCTCACAGACTTGGAGATCTACCCTAGAAACCCCTTTAAAAATTTGTGCTGCATTCACCACTCTCCCCTCCTCACAAATGAGTGAAACCTTAAGAGAAAGGTTACACATTACCATCAATTATTCAACTATTTCATCCTTTAATTCTCTTAAGATTCTTGGATGAATATCATACAGTCTCAGTGAATTACTTAGTGTTTATTCAATTACTTCTTCCACGGTTTCTTCTGTTTCAGACAATCTCTTGCTGAGTCCTCTCAGAGGCTTTGGGGCACCCCACAGTCTTCCTACAGTGAGCATCAGAGTAAAATACTTAACTACCGTCTCCACCACAGCTTTGTCTTCTCTGAGCTCTCCTTAAATAACCCTGTCACCAGTTCACCTGCAGAGCTGGCTCTGTTTTCCTTCTACTTTGCTGGATGAAGTACTAGTTCTGTGTTGCTGTAGAATGGAGCATGTTGCCTTTAGGACCTATGATTCTCTCCTATAAAAAGGGGTTGCTTGGGCAAGAGTTTCAGGAAGAAAAGGTGGTCTCCCGTTAAGACTATAATTTGGAAAGATGAATTTATGTCAGTGCCATATATACTGGTTAAGTGATTTAAGTCTTGGGTTTGCTCTATAGTTCACTTCTGATTCTCTCAGTGACTGATTTTGATACCTCTGGTATACAAGTAGTGCAGTTCAATTTTGAATATATAAAATAGCACACCAAAAATTCAGACCTCATCATCTCAAATCTGACCTATTTGAGGGCAGGTTTGTTTTTTTTTTTCAACTCTCTGTGTCTCGGTTCAGCGTATGCAAAATGGAGTAATGTTACTCCTTGCCTCAAAGGGGTTTTGTGCATATAAATTCATTAAAGTTTGTAAAATGCTCAGGTACTATAGCAGCAGGCACTGTAGAAAAACCTGGAAGGGACATAGTAATTATCTTCATAGCAGGGTTTGGATACTGTGCAGTAAATAAGGCATGGGGGACATATTGAGCAATGGGTAGAGAAGTAAAATTGAATATTTGCATTTGAGCTAAGCTCCTTCTGTCCTGTGCACAGGCTGAAGCACAAATAGTTTCAAACCAAATTCAAATGTGACCATGTAATTAGACAATGTCGTAATGCTCACACCCGTTGGGGCTCATTTAAGGCCATGCAAGGCAATTCTTAAGGGCTGGCAAAGATACCAGCAATTAAAAATAGGGTTTTATACCAGATAAAAGGTCAGGAAACTGTAATGAAAGGCAGTCCAATTCTCTTCTGCTACTCCACTGAACTGCAATTTTGACGGGGTAATAAATATTGCATATAATTTTCAAAAGTACTTCAGAGATTTGAGAGCCTAAACTCTGTGTCATTGCAACCTAAGTTGCTGTTACTCCAGCTAGAGGAAATTCTGCTAGTTCCAGAAGTGGAAGCATTAGGATGATATGTGCGGATGGCACTCTAAGCAGAGAGAAAACGCCATGAGAGGAAGTGCTTACTAAATTTGCCTGAGCCAATGTATCTGGGCTGATATTATTGCATACTGTGCCATCTGAGCATACACAGGTAAAGGTACTGAGATAGATCTAATTAATATGATTGAGTTTGACAGAATTTGGTGTTTATTTATGACCAACTTTTGCTAACTTTATTCCAGCTGATTAGCATCTTACTCCAAAAGCTTTCATGCTGAAATCAGTGAAGCTGCTAACAGCAAATACACACAATACAAGGGGTTCAGAATCTCTCCATTACAGAGAAAGGAGAGGGAGCAAGCATATGGAGGAATTACAGGGAATTATATTCTTTAATTGTTCTTATTTAATTGAGCCAAGTAAATTCCTTTTCTAAGACTGAATAACTGTGAGAACCTTAATTTCCAATTAGAAAAGTAATGGTTTTTTATTTTAAAGTCTTACATGAAATGTCTGTTTATAGATATTATGTGTAGTTGACAGCAAAGCTTCCATCAATTACCACCAGGCCTAACTTTCATCCATAATAAACTTAATCTACCTTGAAATGATGAAGGACTCAGCTGGTCCTGTCAAATTTCACTCTGATATCCATAGAAGACAGGTATTTTAAGACTGTGGCATCCAGCAACTTTTGCCAGCAATCTGAGACACAGAAGGCTATTTTTAAGAAACAAATAGAGATATAATATATAATAGATCTCTATTTTTAAGAAAACTGGCTATAAATAATAGCTTTCTATTTGTCAGAATTACCCCTATGATTTACTCACTTTTGTTACTGTGTTGTAACATATTTAATGTTTAAGAGTTTAAAAACCTGCAGCAAATACAAAATAACTGATCATCATAATAACTGTTGTTACAGTGACGGAACCCACACATTTTTTTCTATAGGGCTGCATTTGTTCAACTAGTATGCACATATAGTTTTTTTTTATGGTGGAATCCGATTTGGGCATTCATTATTGACACATACAATCAGATTTTAAATGCAGTTAAGTACACCATCTGGCTTTTCTTTCTGTCTATGTCTATGTAGCCATACACAGTTATCTGCTATTCCAGGAGTGTCTGGCGTCTATTATAGCTGCACCAGTTGCACTACAGTCAGCTGAGTAGGCATTTCCCTTATGAACCCTGACTTTCAATGTTTAACAACTAATTTGAAATTGCATCAAGCTCAACTATGGCATGCACATTTGCAGACCAGATGTGGTTTTGTTTATCCTTTTATTTTTAAATGCCAAAAATAGCAGGATTTTAAGAGTCCATCCAGATAATATAACATTTATGATCAGCAAAGCAGATCTACTCTCAGTTTGGGGATATGGTCGCAGGATGTTTGAAAGTGGGTCTTACTTAGCCTTTTGGTCATCATTTGTATCTTTCTCCCATCAGCTAACCACTACTAGTACACAGCATATACTGCAAGCCACATTTAATGGTGAGACTTAAGCACGTCTATGACAAACTGCTCGCATTTGGCGTAGAGGGAAATTGTGCTGATTTACCCTGCAGCTAGACAGACTGGATTCTATTAATCCCAGTGTAGAAGTAAAAATACTCTTTATATTTCTCTCTAAATCTGAGGAACCTGAGGAGTGGGATAGGGCAGACCGCCAGAGACAAATTCTGAGAAAGAGTTCAAATTCATAAAAGGACATAAAAAGGAAATAAGGAGGAGAGAATGAATTAAAAACATTTTCATTTAAGCTTTTCATTTAAATGCCTTCTGACAGTTTTTCTGACCTTCTGAGCATTACGTTTGGAAGATCCAGTCCAACAACATCTTATCTCTAAGTTACGGGCTCTAAACCCACCAAAGGTCAGTTGAAGGACCCATCATTATCAGGCATATCCCTACTTCATCTGCAAATTCTTTGGGAGTCTATATCCCAGATATGCTTTTAAGTGCCTGGCCTGGGGCAATGAATGCTTATCTCCCAACAAACATTCCAGTTCCACCTCAGTCCAAACCAGCAGCTACACTCCACCCCTCCTTAGAAAGTCCTGTTTGCAGAACAGTCTGCTGGTTAGAGCACTGAGCCAGGCTCCTGAGCACAGCACCTGTGGGGGATGCAACCCATGCCACCTCTGGTAATTGCACTGAGGCCTTTGCAGCTAAACCCTGAAGTCCTCAAAGAGTTTCAAGAGGCTTCTTTGCACATTCCCCACTAATTAGAGAGATGTGTGTCTGAGCCATTTCACACTGTGGGAGATATTGAGCCTGCATCTCTTTTCCTCAGCGAGTGCTCTGATCTCTGATAGGAACTGAGGAAACCACCTCTCCCTGCCTGAATGTTAAAAGAGAAGAGAGAGCTGAGATCAATTCTTTGAAGAAATTGTTACAGAAGGCTCCAAGGTGAGGATTCCAGGTTTATGATCCACAGTGGAAGAAGGCACTTGGACTGAAGCAGTGGGTACCAGAGGAGGGAATAATTCTACATTTCCAAGTGTCACCTCCTACCCACTGCAGCTTGACGTGTTTGAGAACAACAAGGAGTTTAGATAGTTACAAGTCAGGGTTAGGTTCTTCTCAGAAGGCAGGCACTTAGAAACTCTACTGCTAGCATCTATAGATATTTATATTATTGAAAATAAGCAAAGAAAATTTCACCAATTCAAGCAACAGAGTAATTTTTTTTCTGTAACAAAGGATTCTATATAACTACACTGCACATTAGGTGTTTGTTGTTTGAATTCAGTAGAAACAAATACTGCATGGCTCCAACATTAAACAAGTGCTACTTTTTTTGCCTGTTGAAAAGGCTGATGTTAAATATAACATATACCCCTACTTTGATTTTTTTCTCTACTCTTTCAAAGCTCCTTGGCCCCCAGGAACTATTTTAAGTAACTTTCCTTTTCTCTTGTTTCAGTTTCTTTCTGTTTTCACTTTTGCCTTCTGGCAGTTCCTGGTTCCAGTGTGTCCTTCTCCATCTTCAGCCAAGGACTTCAGTCCCAGGTGTTGACGTGGTATCCACAAAGCACTTTGGATTTGTGGTGTGATTTGTGGGTGACCAGTGTTTACATTAGTAAGCAATACCACAGGTCTCAGATCTGAGGCAATACTTTAATGTAAGGTGAAAAATATTCTAAGAAAAATTTTCCTGAAAAATTTTCTTCAACGGGGAAAATATAAGCACATTATTAAAAAAACAAGTATTCTTAATGAAGTCAGTAGGGCTACTCATTGACAGGAAATTAATATATAAACAAGCCTTCATAGAGTGTGTATATGAAGAAAATTACTTCCTCATCTCATTCCACAGGCATCCAGGACCTGTACTTGCTCCTGTGATGGGTTCTTCTCACATCAGCTGTTCAGTCAACCAATTACTCTCCAGCTGGTCTGCTTAGAACACTCTATAAACACTTGTGTTCTCCCTCCAAGCATGCCCGAGGTGCCAGGAGGGTCCTTTTTCATTTCCACATTGGTCAGATATTTCTACTACAAAATGGGTTCTGAGAGATTAATAGTCCTTGACATCGACCCAAAAACAGATGATGAAAAAGCAGCAACCTAATTTTCTTATGTTAACTGAGAAGTAAGAAAGGGGCAGATGGGTTTAACCAGCAGCTATACACTCTCTGTCGTCTGTGCTTTATGCCTCTGGATTTTTAAATTTTATTTATGGATTAGTCATTTTCAATATAATCAGTATTGGCTCCTTGAGGACACAGCCATTATCTGAAGTTTAAAGAAGTGTAAATGCTTTATCTTTCTTTTAGTGTCATTTTACCTTGTTCATTGAAAAAAAATGTCACATTACATTTTATAGACCATATGCAATATATATTTGACATCAATATGTTATTGTAGAAGATATAATGTGTACTAAAATATATGGTATGTATTGATGTAGTGGCTAGAGTCAGTGCAATTTAGACATGAGGTCTGCATATCAGAACAGGAACTACCAATAGTCTCCTTGGTAAACTCAACTCCATAGTATATATCTGGTTCCTGTAGCCAAACAAATGTTATTCTTATTGTGATGATGACTCTATTCCTCATTTATTTAGCAATTCTATAGGTGCCCACAGATGTATAAGCAAATACATCATTTTCTTTGGCAAATGAATGAATTTTAAAGTTGTTTCACAGTCTCCTCAGAAACAACATTTATTTTGGAAAAGCAGTATAAGAATTGAACAATAGTGTGAAATCTATGTCTGAAAAGGATACATTTGGCTTTTAGTCACAATTTGGTAAATGAGTCAAGACACATCCCAATTTATTCTCCAACCATCGACCATTCCTTTAGCTAATTTTCAAAAATCTTTGCAGTATACAAAATTGCATGATAAAAGTTCACATTTCTGTTCTACATCAACATCTTCTCCTTGGAAATTGCATTACTTACCCATGTCTACCATTTTACAATAAATAAGAAAAAAAGTATATGGCCATAACAATATACTTCAGAGAATGGAATTATTTGTTCCTGATATGGAAACACCGTTTTCTTTTAAATTAGTTTGAGCAAAAAGGCAGCAATAAGACTACTTAGCATAGTAAAATATCTCCTTCCTGTGTTTATTTTCTTTTCAAAACCCTTCATTTTTCAATTCTATGACCAGTTTAAAACTATTTTAGATACATAGGTTAATGATTTAGGTAAATAGAATATTACTACCATGTACTCACCTACAAATCTCTGTTTATCAGCTTCTGTAATGCACCACTTTCTGACCATTTGTTTGTAAGATTAGGCTGCTAAATGGATACTATTCAAATATATGAAGTGCATAAAAGATTTCAAGGAAAATACAGTTCTCGCTATGGCAAATGAAATGCTTACATACTCCCTGAATTGGAATGAATTATTTGAGCCCATTCAGTGGTACCAGCTCTATTTGATAATTACTGGAACAATAAAACAGACTAGAACTGAAGAAGAATCAAGATGATGATTATAATGAAAAACAAAACAAACTTTTGGAGAGGTAACAAACAGTCAAATAAGTTGTTAATGCCCCGTACTATCCCATGTAAAAGTTTCCTAAAACTGTTTATTTTGAAGTGTGACAGCAATTGCTGGAGGTTGTATCACTCTTTTCAGATTTCAGCAACTGTTCTCCTAAAGAGTACTAGATGTGAAAATGCATAAATGGATTTAAAAATGAACCCAAATATGAAAGTTTTCATTAACTCATTACAGTTACAAATATGTGTATAAAATAAAAAGGACCAAGATCTGGTTGTCAAAGTTTCTACACCCATATATAACAAGACTCCCAACCTAATTTACCTGAACCCGGACTTCATATCTAATTCCCCCATAAAAGATTGGTTTAATCTTCAATTTAGTTTCATTCAGGTGAGAACACATACATTTTCTGCTAACTTCAACTTGGATTTCATCATGTTGGTTTCACACCTGTGCATGGTGTTCAGCTGAGGTCACATGGGCACGGTAGCAGATAAGTTTAGCACTGAGATCAACAAGAGAAATTTTGTATCAAGTATTACAAGTCAGCCAAAGGAAGCAGCTGTCAGATTTGTTAATATATCATTTTGTACCACGAATGTGATTCAAAGGGTGCTATGTGTTCAGTCCAGCCACTCCCAGAGCAGAACCACACTCTCTGCCCGCTGCACCCAATTAGGAAAACCTCATTTATCATATGAATTGCTCTTCCACACTATACATGAGGACTGAGATGAAAGCAATTAAATATTCACAGAAATGCAGACAACTTGTGAAAGTCCCCTTTTTTAAAAAAAACTGTCCTGCAGTCCTGTTTTGAAAAGCAGCAAAAAATATAAACGATGCTATTATTTGACTCCTCTGCAAACTAGCTCTATGGGAATCCAAAATAGAACAGATTTATGCTAACAACGGTCTGAGGGAGATTACTTGCAAACAACAAAGGCAGCCTGGCCAGCAGTTTAGGCCTTCTCTTGTTAAGAAAATTTTCCCATCTGTAACTAAATCAATTAGTTATACCAGTGCAAACCCCTGATAGAGACATGCTGCACCAGCATGAATTGGGGCTTAAAGCCATTTAGGTTAATTCAATAAATCCTTGTCAGCATTGCTTTGAAGAAAAGGATACCATGGAAGCGAAAGTTTATTTGGGGTAAAGAGACTGACTGACATGTAGGCAGGTATCAAGCTGTCATTCTTCTGGCTAAAAGCATGTGCAGCTGAAAGAATATATGTGGCAGGTCTGATTTGGATCTCATCTGAAGTCTCTGTAATGAAGAATGACGCTCACTCCCTTGCAGCCCCTTCTATTCAATAACTGATCCTGAACTAATTTTCAAGTGCTTTAATCTTGAGATATAACAAGACAATTACACGTGCTGGCCCTTAATGCAGTGCACCTCCTGGAATAACACCAGGTAGCCATCTTCCTCTCCCTCTTCCCAGCCCTCCCCTTTTCTGTGTGGCGGCATGGCCAAGTCTACCACTTTCTCCCTTGATAGCAGAAGAACCAGTGTCCAAGGGAAGGCATGATGCAATCCCCAGAATTGCTACAGGAGGTGGTCTCTTCTGCACTAATAGCTTGCTTAGCCAGAGGTGTACTCTGGGGAAGTTATCAGCAATGATACAAGAAGAAAGAGCAGCTGCAAGAAAGGCATGCTGCCATGTCCCCCTCATTAGCACTGACACTGGTCACTAGCTGGGGCTGAGAGGTAGGAAGCAGGGTGTCAGCATCAGCACAAGAGGTCTCTTGTCCTTATGAGCTCTTTTGTGCTGCCTTGCTGGTTGTGGAAGAGAGGGTTTTTTTAATTAACTGCTTTTCCAAATTCTCTAAATACCTGACATTCTAGGGCAAAAAGTAAAAGAATATTAATAGAATATAGAGAATTATTTTGTCATTATTTACTGATTGTCACCTGTAATCAGTCATATAATAAACATTTAATCTGGTTCTCAAAGAATCTGTTCTTGTTCCCCAGGCCTCATAAAACAACATCTGCAGAAAAATATGTGTATTTGAAAGCAAAAAACACTTCTGAACTTTTAAACATCAAAGCACAAAAACTCTTGTCAGGTACTCATTACAGATCAGTTCTCTGCATATTGCCTACATCAAAAGCTTTCTACTGCCCACCAATATAGGACTGGAGGCCTCCTGAGACAGGGTTCATGCCTCTGCTGTCACAGGCTCCATATGAAATAATTCTTCATAACAAATCAATCTCCAGTATGACAACAATAGATTTTTGTTCCACCAGTTCTGAACCAGAATTTCTCTGTTTAATCCAATGGTTAGCAACCCACTTCTGACTCACAGTGCAAAATGTACCTGTGTTAAATAAATTATGCTTTGGAACTATATGTTGTCATAATAACATTTTCCAACAGTTTAAGTAGTTTTTCTCTGCCCTTTATAGATTTTTCTCCTCTGCTTCCATACATTTATGGTAATTGAGGCTTTCTGAAATTTTGTTTTGCTAAGAAAAACTAGCTAGGCAGGGGTTTTTTGTCTTCTAGCAAGACAAGAGCTCTTTGCCCCCAAATATTCTTTGTAATCTTCCCATGCATCTCTACCACGCTGCATTAATCTTTCTTGTGAGTGTTTGACCAGGCCTGTGCACAGCAGTCTCCATGATGTGGCCTCCATATATGCACTAGACATTTTGCAATTACTTTATCTGAAACAGCTTCCAACTTCTTTCTTTCCGATCATCTACTTTATAGAGTCCTGTNAGCTCTTTGCCCCCAAATATTCTTTGTAATCTTCCCATGCATCTCTACCACGCTGCATTAATCTTTCTTGTGAGTGTTTGACCAGGCCTGTGCACAGCAGTCTCCATGATGTGGCCTCCATATATGCACTAGACATTTTGCAATTACTTTATCTGAAACAGCTTCCAACTTCTTTCTTTCCAATCATCTACTTTATAGAGTCCTGTTGCAATGGCACCAGCAAGAAGTTGGCAATCTGTG
Source organism: Bucco capensis (assembly GCA_013396975.1). NCBI lineage: Eukaryota > Metazoa > Chordata > Aves > Piciformes > Bucconidae > Bucco > Bucco capensis. The sequence goes on from VWZO01014889.1 coordinate 132,991, forward strand.
GTGCAGGGACAGGAATGTGTGCCTTGTGAGAGGTGGGAAGAAAGTCTCAGAAAATGGCTTTACTGCAAAACAAAACACAAAAGGCATTTCATTTTCCTACTCACCTATAACCAGACAGTAGCCTCAAGTCTTTTCCTTTTCTTCAGGTGTTTCCAAAATATAGCTTACTAGTTCTTGGCAGAAATTGCTGTTGGGTTGTGACTGCATAACCTTGAACTTTGTACTATTAAACTTCATCTGTTGCTTTTTTCTTCTGTCTCTAGTGATCCAGTTGTTCCTTCATGATATTTGATCCTCCTCTGCAAAGGCAGTGCCAGCCAGCTTTGTGTCACTAGAGTAATTTATCAGTTCACTCCCACTTTTGATTCTCAGGTTACAAGCAAAAATACTAAACAAATACAAAGCCTTAGTCTGCCACTATCTCTTCAACACTAACCAGGGTCATGTTCACTTTAGTCAACTTTTACCCTCCTTATGCAATTCACGTCCTTCCCCAAGTTGACTGGTTATTAGTCAGTGAGAACGCAAAATAATGAGTTAGATAGCTAGCAGCTGTTAGATTGATGTTAATAATAAACAATTTTTTTGAAAATGTTTGAAGTAAAAAACAATAAAATATGAGGAAATAAATATAAAGAGATGTATCTTTGTAAAGAGATTAAAAGCAGCTTCAGCCAAGGGAGATTGTGCCAGATCGATCTGACACTATGCTTCAGTGGGGAATTTTTTTTCTTCAACAAAAAAAACCCAAACAACGAATGTGATCTGCCTGGACTTCAATAAAGGACTTCATACAGCGTCACACAGCTAGTAAAGACTTGTTAGCATTTGCAGTTTAAGCAGGGAAAGGGAAGAGGGGGTTAGCATAATTTCATACCAGTTAAAAATAGCTGTTGAGACTGAGAGTGACTGCTTGGTTGAGTGATGCCATTAACCACAGCTTTAAATTACTGTGGAATTGTTTAAGCATTAGTTAACTGGCTGCCATGAATCCCATGATGGATCTCTTAAGTCAGAGTTAAGTAATGGTTTACCATAGCCTTCGTTAATGGTTATACAAGCTGTTCATGTCTGATTAGTATTTTTCTTTCAATTACTGTCATTGTGTGATAATTAACTCAATTCCTTTACTTTTTTTAAAATGTATGCATTTTGTTATTTTATAATTAACAATTTTTTTTTCTTCTATTACAGAGGATTCTACTATGTCAATCAGTTAGCTGTTTCTGAAGAGTTTATATCCTCAATTTTTCAACCCAAAATAATGAGTACCTAAACTTTTCCACTGGTAGAAAGTACAATGACAGAATAGAGAGACAATGCTTGATTGTTTGGAATTGCCAAACAGCCACAAACATATAATACAATGTAGCACTGAATATTGACTTAAAAGAGAGGACAATAACTCGTTGAAAGAAAATCGTATTTACTGAGATATCAAGCATTAAAAAAAGATTGTGTGACGCAACTGGAAATATTGATAAACACAAAATAAAATAAACAAACACTTCAGTGTAAAAGGTAGGGCATTAAATAAGCTACCAATTCCATTTGGTATTTTGGTAACATTTTGCACTGTCAAGCATATAAAGAACAATGAGAGCCTTCAGTCACACTGAGTATACTTCACTCTGCACTTTTAATCAGTCTTCTTAGGAAGGGACAGAACGTGATACCCTCACTGAGCAATAGGAACTGAGAGGGCTCTGGGTGGAATAAACAAGCAGAAATTACAAACCACTACAGAGCAATGTTTTACTGCATGAACCCATGCAGAAATTCTGAGTTTGTCCCTTGGAAATAAAAGGAACAAAAAAGGGAAGAAAACGTTATATTCATATTGCTGAACAACTGTCTTCATGAGCTAACCGTAGGATGTATTTCAGAACTAATGCCTGAAAATGAGTTCCTATGACATAACCAGAGAAAGAGAGTCAGAAATAGGAAAGCTTTCATGCTTTTAAGTTGTTTCCTAACATTACTTGAACTGTAATTCTGGGAAATTGACACTCAGAAAGTAAGGTACATTTCTAGACATCCATGGGTAGAAAAATGAAGTTATATAACAACAGGTGCTGAAAACGGTCACTGACATCATCAGGGAATGGGATAAGATTGGAAGGGTTCATCTTCATCAGCCTAACAAAGGGAGGGCTTTGTTTGTGGTAAAGCAAAGGCATATAGTAAAAAAATCACATGGAGTTATTATTAATTTAAAATGGAAATGAAAATGTAAAAATGAAGGATGCATTCACAAATGGCTGCATCAATCCATCAAGAAAAGAGTTAAAGATTTTAAGCAGTTCCCTATTCCATGAAGAGCAGTTTCACCTGCCATTAGTAGGAGTCAAATTTACTACCATGGGAAAGCATAAAGAGCAATCCTGTGAACAGAGGCCAATATTCATATTCATTTGGGGATTTTTAGTGCAAAATTCAGATAAAAATATGAATAAATGCAAATTCCACCTGACGTGCATTTATCCAGGGGTGAAATTTCATGCATAAGCCCCCTCCTTTCCTGCCCACTGAAAAAAAAGAGCTGAAGCTTTAGTCTGGCAGATCTAATATGCTCCTCCAGTTCATGGATTTGAGCAGCCATTTGAGGTTTTTGTAACAAGGTGCCTACAAGTGATCATAGCATGTGATGATAAGCTGTGCAGGTCCAGGAGCAGCACTAGCTGTATCAGCTAGGTTGCACAGCACAGTGATAATTTGAATGCCACAGAACTCCCCTGAGAGGCAGTTCCAACCAGCCACTTTCATAAGCAGCCTATGAACTCGAACAATGGTCTTGAGCAAAAAAATATTTCACACACTTGTTACAGAAAGATCACAGAACCTCAGTTCTGGCCCGGTATGTAGAGGAAAAGACAGTACTTACACTTCTGCTATATTACAGATTGCAAAGGGTGCAGCTCATTGGCACAGGGCGAGACAATCACATCTCACTACCAGCAGAAAGGGAAGATCCCCCCGAAACACACATACTCCCCTGCTTCTCTCTCAGTGCTCCTGGCTGTGTGTGCCCACCGTTTACCATCACAGTTTGTCTGAACTGATTCAGCTCATGGCTTGAAAAAAACCTAAGTCAGCAGAAAGGTAGTTATCTGCCTGTTTAGTTAGTAGATAAATCACCCCCAGGAAAGGCCCAAAACTATCTGAAATGGTGCAAGAAAGAGGACAAGACAAATGCAGACAGCAACAGGAGAGGGAAGAAGACTGAAGAGAGGACAGGAGAGAGCTCTTTTGTAGCACTAGGCTGTTACACTCCTGTCCATAAGCATCACTGTAAGCTAAAATCATAGTAACGATTTGCCTTACACTATTAATTTCAACATTGAAAGAAATGCCGGGTTCTATGAAAATCTGCCATGGTATTAGATGAAATACAAGCAATCTTTTGGTCAGTGGTTGAACTTTCAGGATTATTTTAAGAGAGTCTACGCAGTCTGCAAATGTCAAGAGCTCTGGACTTCAAAACTCAGCAGATCTGAAAGCTGGACAGCTGCAGTACAGTTTGTTGCTGTATATTACCAAGGGAGAAACAAATTCTATTTTTAGTTCACCTTGTATAAGAACTGAAGTCATTACAAAGATGAAAGAATTGGTCTTTCCTAAAAATAGCATGCAAATGAGGCTTTACTTTCTACCAGCTTATCTTTTCCCTTCACACTCATAGTCATGGTCAGTAGCAAACACTTTTCCTGAAAATAGACATAGCATAGATGCAATTGTCATTTGTCTTCTCTGCACTCATGAGGAGGAAAAGGGTAAAAGAGAACAAAACTCAACCCCTCAAGATGGTACATAATGATAAATACAAATTGCGTGCAAAATTAATTAAATGGAAGATAAAATACATCTGCACCTACAGATAGTCTGTTACATTGTAGACCAAGGTCAAAATAAATATTCTGAAGACAAAAAAATCCTTCAGCCATGACAAGGAGTCCCCTGGTCTCCAGTGTTTTGTATCAAAATACTAGAAATAAATGCATACATGGTCTCTTATGCTCTTTCTTTTCCCCTTCTACCTGAGGAGGAGAAGACAGCAGCACGGAGGTTTGCAACCTCAACACTTTTTAGCTTTGATAGTTCATCTTTTTAAAGCGCTTGAGAAAATAAAGCGTATTTTTAGAGGAAATTAGTGTCAGGATGGAGAATAATTGTATTTAGTTTCATCTTGATTATACGAATTAGAATGGTCTTGTTGCAAACATCTACTAATAAAATAGGGTTTGGCATGGAAATATTGACACATGCTTGCCTATAGTTCTGCTAGTAGCACCATTATAATAAGAAACTGGGATACAATGCAAAAATGAAAAAGAACATTCAGCACAGAGAAATTCTGTTGTGTTGGCTGGCTGCTGAATAGCTGTTTCAGAGATTGACAGAACAAGATGGGGCTTTTAAATGGGACAAAGATTTAATTCAATAGAGAAGCAATACAATACCAAAAAATGGAATTCTATTCATTTACATGCAAGCTATTAAGTGGGTGAAAAATTATTTTTTTCCTTTAATTTGCAGCCTTTCAGAGAAATTTTGATTTTTGCAGTGTTTATGTAAGTTGCTACCATAATCTACTTTTTCTCTGAGATTCAGGATTTTGTCCACTTCATTTAGAGAACAAACAAAATGACTGAAATGCTGATCTGTTTTGTGCCCTAGCTTTTTCTATGCTCCTCCATTTTATTCTTTCTGAACTCAGTTGAGTCAAGAAATGAGTCATGGCTGTGTCATATGGCTCAGCTACTTCTGAGGACATCTCATTCCCAGAAAGAAACACTAACTTCCCGTACCATTCATGACCCGAAGAGTATAGCAAAATATTGAGAAACCCTTCAGCCCACCAATGTTCCAATGACAACACTTTCTGAGATATTAGCATTTTCCTACACTGAGGAACTTCCATTTCCTTCAGAATTTTCTGTTGCTTGTGGGACTTTCTTTTACATTTATGTTCGACTATCTTGAATCGTTTCTTCACATAGTTTTACCATTCCCATTCTCTGTATTCTGACTTGAGTTATTTATAGTTGTCCTAGTTTGAGTTAGAATTCTGTTCAGTGATTTTACTTTATAGGTAAAGCTCCTCTAAGTCATTGCTAAATGTTGTGTACCACAATGGGGGTGGTGAGTGCAAAGTAAAAGGTTGCAACTGCAGAGAGAAGCAGACAGTTCAAGTGACCCTAAACTGACCAACAAGCTCTTCCATTACATATACATCAGATTCAAAATAAAACTGAGGGTCAGTCCCTGAAACTCTCACATCAAGATTGGGCCTTGGGGTCTCTTACACAAAGCCTAAGACCCAAGCAAGGCCTACCATTCCTGGAGGTTAAGAACCTGAGCCATCTGATGTGGTGGACTGGTCACTCTCCTTGTGAGGACCAGAAGCCCAGTTCTGCTGGTACCGGACCCTGTCCATTCTTCTCTCTTGATCCAAGAGTTCCTGAATCGAGTTCCAGGATGCAGTCCTTGAGTCTGATTCCAGTCTGATGTTGAGTCCTTCTGCTACAGTATCAATGGTGAAAGTGATGTAGTTGCCATCAAGGGGTGTTTGGGTGTGATATTGGTTTTGTGTATATTTGTATATATATTTAATTTTATATTTATTGTTTCGCTAAATTAGTTTAAATTTTCATTTCCAATCCACAAGTCTCTTTCTCTGTTAATTCCCTTTTTCCTTCCTGGAGTGGGGGAAAACGGGGTAATAGAGAACATCTGTCACTGGATTAGTGGTTGGCCCAGCCCTAACCCTTGACAGGTATGTAGATTCTATGCAGTAAAGAAATTACTGACTTTTGCCTCTGATATCAAAAGTGAAGGAGTCAGGCCTTCAGTGAACCAAAGCATACTCAACTCACCTCTTTGAATTCACACCAGTGCTGATGCATATAATGCAGAGCTAGATTAGAAGGGATTGAAATAAGTAGGGGGAAGTAATATACAGGAAATTATGTATTTCTAGGACTAGGAAGCAGGCAATTTTCAATGAGAATATCAAGAAAGAAATGGATGTTGTCACTGGAATAAATGTAGCGCACAGTCCCTTGCAAGGTTTCAGGTCTTTGTGAGACAGATATGCATGATCAAATAGAGGACCTTGGTGATTTTCCAGGTATAAACTTATGCCCTTCACACTTACATTCATTCAAGCTTACATCATTATCAAAAGAGATAAAGCAGCAGCAAAGGAAACAAGATTAACCATGAAAGTCATTAGGTTTTAAATTACTGAAGTAAATAAACTTCCTGCACAGTGACCCAGAATATCTAACTTTTCTTTAAAAACTGTTAACATGGAAAACTTATCAGTCATTTTAATACTTTCTTCCATCAGGCCCAGAGTAAATACGAAGTACAACAGCCTGATGCCTACAGCTCTGATTCAGAGACTCACGTATATATATATATACACACAGATGTATATTTTTATAGGTGTGTGTATATATATATATACATATATAAATCTACAGGAACGTCACTGTGTCATTGCGTTCATTCTGGAGGAGACTAGCAGCTCGTTCCAGGGGGAAAAAGAAGGAATAGTAGGTTGCCCCTGAGCCCAGCAAAGCAGCAGTTTCTGACCAGCATGATGGTGGATGAATGTGCACCCTTACAGTCATGCATTTCTCACCAACAGTCTTACATCAACACCAATCCCTCATAGTGTGACATCATGCATGAGGACCCATAGCCAACATGCAACTACCCACACACACACATCGTAGCCTGCTACATCCAAGTTCATGTTTTGCATTGTAAAATGGGCAGTCTTTTGTCCTGGTATTCAAGTTCAGAGGTATAGGAAGGCATAGTGAAGGGGTTCAGTGTTTTCCTATGTGTCCAGCTAGCACATGCAGGTGTTCTCTGGTTTCAGATTTGAGGTGCTCAGTCTTTTTCTGCTTGAATATTTCCTGAGCTCAGGAGCATAACGTTCATTCTCTCACAGCCACTCCTATATTAGTAACATGTAACTATATTTCCATTTTTATTTCTATCCCCTGTGGACTTTTTATTCCCTGCAACCATATGAAAACATTAAGACTAATAAAGCTTAGTTCATATATATCATTTTCCATGTTCAAGCATATAAACTAATGATGCTCTAAGTCCCTACAACAGTGCCTTTTAGAGAGTAGTAAGGCAAGAACACCTTATTGGAGAATCAAGAAGGTGTGAAATGACGTTTAGTTAAGAGGCTGTATTGTAGATTAAAGAGACATAAAATGTTGGTTTTCAGCTAAGGGCAGAACCAAATGAAAATCCCAAGTTTTTTGGGGGGAAACAGCACTAATTTGATACAGATAAATGTAACTATAAAATCAATCTACTAGCTACTTATAGGAACAGTGCAGGTAAGCAAGCAGTTGGAATATGGCAGAAGACACAGAAGACCTAGCATTTATATTGTGAACTTGGTTAAAAAATGAGCTTAAACATTTTTTATGAAGCTCATCAAATCACTTCACCAGATTCTACCAAGCTACTGTGATAGCAAACTTCTTCTCTGCCCATCTCCCCACATCCCCTTGGCAGCAAGGAATGGCAACAAGTTCCTGCTCGGCCCAGGTGCCCTTGCAGAACAGATACGATGCCCTGCAAGTGCAGCCAGCCAATGAGAAAGATGAATCATCTGGCTTGGAGGCATTCCCAGGATTAAGGGAGCCCAAGCCCAGCGTCCTAACATCTTCTATCAAAAAAAAGAGAAGAGTCATTGTTATAGGTGACTCCCTCCTGAAGGACACAGAAGGCCCTATATGCAGACCTGACCCACTTGAAAGGGAAGTTTTCTGTCTCTCTGGGGTCCGAGTTAAGGATGTGGTAAGAAA
>VWZO01014890.1:26807-41200 GCA_013396975.1 Bucco capensis
CAGGCCCCAGCACAGAGCCCTGAGGGACACCACTTGGCACTGATCTCCAGCTGCACTTCCAGCCATTGACCACTATCCTCTGGATGGGACCATCCAATCAGTGTCTCCCTCATTTCTCCTCAGCATTTCCCACTGTGGAGATGCCAGAAGGGCTGGATTTTTAACTTAGGAGATGATTTAGCTCTTGCAAAACCATCGTGACAGTTTTGGGAAGGTTGCCACGTTAATAACAGCAAAAATGCAGAGGAGTCTGTTAAGGAAACTCCTGCAAAAACCTTTCCAGAAAACATCGGCCACAACATTGACTTCTTGTTTCAGCTTTTCCCCCTCTTATTTCATAGGGGACATGAGTTTTTCAGGTTTTTGAGTGCCTGTTAGATGGAGGAAGGTGAGGTTTTACAGCACGTTTGGCCTCTGGATCCTCCTGTCAGCAGCAGGGAGGCAGTTTGCAGGAGGAAAACCTGGAATGTGCAGGTTAACACTGGAATTTGCAGGTTAAAACCCCCAAAGTTAGTGAATTGGCACCATGGCTGCAGCCTTGCAGTGATGCTGGGGCCACAGGTGAAAGGCTCTGTCAGTGCCTCTCAGGTGCAGGTGGGAGAGAGAGAAAAATGTTTTAAAAAGGTAAAACAAAAACAGCTCCAAACCAGGCAGGCTGAGGTCATTTTTTTGGCAAGGAAATCAGTTCCTTCCAAATGCCTCTGTGTCGGGTTTAATATCAGCAGAAACATTCTTGGGCAGGGTGGGGAGAAAGCACTGTTCTTGCTGTCAAGAGTGGATCCTGAAAGCCAAAACCACCCTAAAAAACTCCAGAGAACCCCCTACAATCCCTCCACTGCTTAGCAATCCCCAAGTATGGAGTTAGTTGAGTGTTGGAGGTGGGATGTGGGAGGAAAAAAACCAGCCCATGAAGGGGAAAAACATCTCCCACCTTGGTGCAGGGAACTGAACCTCTAAGTGGCTTTTGAGCATCATTTAGGCCCTGCCAGGCCTTTTGGGGATGCAGAGGAGGAAAACAAGGTGGTCTGGAAGGGAAAATGTATTTTTCTCCATTTTCCTGGAGAGTTTAATCTTGTTTCTTCATCCTTTCTTTGATTTAGTGTCATCTCAATGAGCTCAGCATCCACCAACCCCCTCCTTGGGCAAAGGGACATGGGTGCAAGGGTGGCAGGGATGGGACAGGCAGCAGGGATCATGGCTTTTGACACTGTCTCCCAGAATACACTACTAGGGATCCTTAGGGAGTGTAGATCAGATGGCAGACAGTGAAGTTGGTTGAGAACTGGTTGAAGGATAGAGTCTGAAGGTTGGGATTAGTGGTGCAGAGTCTCATTGCAGGCCTGGAGCTCACACTGTTCCCCAGGGATCAGGATTGGGACCAGTCTGGTTCAGATCTTCATCAATGACCTGGATGAAGGGACAGAGTGGACCCTCAGCCAGTTTGCTGATGGTACAGAACTGGGAGCAGTGGCTGACACAGGGTCAGGCTGTGCTGCCATTCAGGGAGACCTGGACAGGCTGAGAGATGGGGGATATGAGCCTCATGAAGGTCAACAAGGGCAAGTGTAGTGTCCTGCCCCTGGGGAGGAATAACCCCATGGAGAGGTCAGGTTAGGGATTGACCTACTGGAAAGCATTTCTGCAGAGAAGGACTTGAGGGTGCTGGTGGACAACAAGTAACCCATGGGCCAGTGATGTGCTCCTGTGGCCAAGAATACCAATGGTGTCCTGTGATGCATTGAGAAGAGTGTGACTGGCAGGTGGAGGGAGGTTCTCATCCTCCTCTGCTCTGACCTGGGGAGGTCACCTCTGGAGTCCTGGGTCTAGCTCTGGGCTTCCATGTTCAAGAGATACAGAGAACTACTGGAGAAAGTCCAGTGGAGGCTATAAAGATGCTGAGGGCACTGGAGCATCTCTGGGAGGAGAAAATGCTGAGAGCCCTGGGGCTGCTTAGCCTGGAGAAGAGCAGAGCCAGAGGGGAGCTGCTCCATGCTGAGCAAGAGATAAAGGGTGGGGGCAAGAGGCTGGGACCAGACTTTGCTCAGTGGTGCCCAATGAGTGGCCAAGGGACAATGTGCACAAACTGCAACGCAGGAGGTTCCAGCTGAACATAAGAACACTCCAGAACACTGGAGCAGGATGCCCAAAGAGGCTGTGGAGTCTCCTTCTGTGGAGAGATTCCAAACCCACCTGGATGTAATCCCGGGCAACCTGCTCTGGGTGACCTTGCTTTTGCAGGGGGTTTGGACTAGATAGCTAGATAATTCCAACCCCCACTATGCTGGGATTCTGTGGGATGTAGCCAGCAGCAGGGATACTGCACCTTGCTTAGGACACCCACTCCACCAAAATAAAGGTGGGAAAAAATTGCACAGGAGAAGTGGAGGGGAAAAAACATCTGGAGGGTTCTGCTCCATGCCACAAGGGAGGACAAGGAGATGCTTTAGCTGGAGAAGAGGTTTTCTCAGCCAGGCTTGCACATTCCTCCTGTCAGCAGTATTTACATGACAGCACCAGGAGAAATCCCAGGTCGTTTGGACTCTCTCCCGCCGATTATGGCCCCAGTGCCACAGCCCCACAGTACCTTGCTGCTTAATCCATGTTTTTTCTCCCTGATCCCCTCAGTTTGGTTCTATCTTAGAACCAAATAGTTAACCCAATAGTTAACCCAATAGTTGTGATCCTTCCTACGCTACCTCCAGGGCACTCCCCAAATTTTTCCCCATCCCAGCACCCATAGGTACCCTTTGATATGGGCAGGACTGTTGGCAGGGTGACATCTGCCCCTCTTAGGTCCAGGGTTTGGGGTGGAAAGACCGAGCAGTGATGTCTCCTCTTGGCACTAGGGTTTAAAAGGTATTGCAGAGCTCAGAGGTGCCTGCAGGACATGAAAATATTTGTCATGCATGAGGCTGTTTGCAGCAGGCAGGAGTACTTGCAGCACACAGGGATAGTTGCAGCCCATAAGGATGCTGCAGTACATGGAGATATTTGTGACACACAGAGATGCTTGCTGCTCATGAGGATGTTTCCAGCACGCAGGAATGTCTGTAGCATGCAGGGATATGTGCAGTGCGTGGAGATATCTGCATCACAATAGGATGTTTGCAGCCCACAAGGATGCTTGCAGCATGCAGCAACTTTAGCAGAGTATAGGAATGTTAGCAGCACACAGTGATGCATGAAGCCACTTTGCAGGAGCCAGGGACACCCTCAGTAGCTTTTTAGCCTTTCCATGCCTCAGTGTCCCCTTCTCTGAGTGTTGGTTTGCTCAGGGCAGGCCTTGCAGGATGCCTGGTGCTGGGAAACCTGGCCTGCATGTTTGCATTCAGCGCCTGGAGGGCAGCCAAGGGGGAATGCTGGGGGCTGCTGCTTGCCAGATGAGATAAGGAAAGGTTTGGCTGGAAAAAGAAAGGAAAAGAGGGGGGAAAAAAAGCAAAGCAAAGCAAATTCCTTGGCAAATCAAAGCAAAATGCTCGTGGAGCGAACGTGTGGCCTTGCATCCAGCCATCCATCTTGATAAGGGGCTCTGGGGAGGAGGAGAAGGCGAGAAGATGCCAGCAATTGGGCCTCACTGCAAGACACCCACCAGGTGTCCAACCACTGGGTGACATAGGCATGGGGCCTGACTTGGTTTCCCCACCCTGTGCATGCAGCAAGGAGGAGGAAGAGGTGAAAATCGTGTGGGTAAGCACCTTGGAGGGGTTAAATGGGGCGATTTTCTGCCGGGTTTTATCCAAAACATATGTTTTCACCACGATTTGAGTTATCTGGAATATTTCCTGCATGTTTGCTCCTATGGCAACCAGCCCAGCATGAAAGACCTATTTACTGGGCCTGGGGATAAGGAACAGCCATATGGTGTCAATTTTGAAGGTGCTCCATCCCTTCCGCCTGACTCCAGTTCTCCCTCCACTACAGTTTTGGGCCTTCAATGGGCTGTCACCATGAGCTGGGTCCAGCCGGGGCCAGGGATGGGTGCTGTCAGTAAGATGATGAGCTAGGTTGTGTTTGGGAAGCTCAGAGAAGGTGGTGGTGGGGTCTGATGTCCATTAGGGGGCTAGAGATGGACAGAAGGTACCAGCATCAGTTTGAGGTGCTTCAGAGGGTTAGGGACAAAGAGAAGGTAGCTGCAACAGCAGTCTGAGGTCCCTCAGGAGGATGGTGATGGACACAAGGTATCTACAACATCAGCCTGAAGCCCATTAGGGAGCAAAGACACCTACAACATCAATATAGGATCCATCAGGAAAATAGGGATGTAGACAAGGTACCTGCAACATCGGTCTGGGGTCCTTCATAGAGATAAGCATGGAGACAAGGAACCTACAACATTGGTTTGAGATCTAGCCAAGACACTAGGCAGGAGATAGGGTTGGGCACAAGCTAAGTACAGCTGAGGTCCAACGAGGAGATAAGACTGGAAGCAGGGCTGGAGGTGAACTACCTACAATGTAGGTTCAGGGTCCATCCAGGAGATGGGGCTAGAGACAGGGCTGGAGACGACCTACCTGTAATGTTGATCTGAAGTCCATACCAGACATGGGGCTGAAAACAGCAGGGAGAAGCAACCTACATCGAACTGAGGTCCACTCAAGAGATAAGACTTGGAATGGAACTGAAGACAAGCTACGTGTAACACCTGTCAGAGGTTCATCCAGAGTATGGGACTGGAGACACGACCAGGGAGAAGCTATCTGCAACATTATCCTGAGGTCTATCCAGGAGACATGGCTGGAGACAAGCTATCTGCAACATCAGGCTGTGGTCCATCCAGGAGACAAAGTTGAGGACAAGCTACATGCATCGTGGGCCCACAATGCATCCAGAAGTCAGGGTTGGAGACAACATAAAGCGAGGCTCAGCCCATCTCTGGCCTGTGGCAGAAGCTCTGTGCTGGGGAGGTCCTGAGGACCATGAAGAACTCTTATCACTCCCAGAACCTGCCAAGGGGCTGCAGCAAGGTCTGTGCCACGTCTAGCAGGTCCAGGCTTCTCTTAGAGGTAGGCCCAATGCCCTGAGGAACCCAACATCTGCACAGGGTTGTTCTTTGCTCCTTCCTAAAGATCAGGGCAACGTTTGGACCTGGCTTCACAGAGTTAAATGACCAAAACACAGGAAAATGAGGTAAAACTGTCCTCTAGCCTACTAAAAAAAAAAAAAAAAGGAAAAAAGAGTATTTTCTAATAATTCTGCTTTTTTGTTGCTGTTCTCACTCAACGTTTGCTGCAGGGAGATGATAAAGCTGGGCAGGACCAGGCACAACACGGGACAGGGGATTTTGGGATGATTCACTCTCAAAGCCTCCTGCAGAGGTATTTCTGATAAAAAAACCCAGCCAAAATAGATTTGTTTGGTGGGGGTTTTTTTTGTTGTGTTTTTTTTTTTTTTTAAGAAAAAAGCAGTTTTATAGCAGTGACCCTTTCCACTAGCCCTGCCATTTTTCTTTTTAATAAGAAAAAATAAAACGGCTTCCAGCCAAAATAAACCTTCACTATGAAAATGTGCATTTGGGTCAAAAAGCCACTTTTCACCAGAGGAAAAATAAACCAACAAAAAAACCTGTCCAAGCCCTGAAGTGATGGGTTGGCAAAGCTCACAGGGAGATATGTCTTCTCTCAAGCCAAGAGTTGTCTCTTTCTTCTCTTTATTCTACTTCTCCTCTCATCTTTCTTCTCCTTCTTTCTTCCTCCTCCTTCTAATCTTCCTCTCCTTGTCACTGTTCTCCTCCTCTTTTCCCTTCCTTCTGTTATCTCATATTCTCGTCTCTTCTCTCTGCCTCTCTTCTCCTCATCTTCATCTTCTTATCTTGCCTCTTCTCATCTCTTCATCTTCTCTTCCCAGATGATGTGTGTGCCCACGTGCTCCAGCCTAACACCCCTCCAGCGTCTGCATTTACATAACTTGCCACTGGCTCCCTACATGTTCCTGCTCAGTGCCTCAGTTCCCTCACTCACACAGTGCCTGTTGCACTGCAGAGCACATTCAGTACCTGGTGCCCTCACCATCAAGGGTTGGGAGGCACTAGCTAGCCAGCAGGCACCTGCTGTGCCCTTCCCAAAAGGGAGCCCAGCAAACTTTTGCTCCCTGGAGATCCTCAGGCATTGATGGGCAACAGGGATGCCTAGAGTGTTGGGCTGGGCCCACAGTGGGACTGGGATGGTGAGATGAGCTGTCTGCTGAGAAAAACATGGGTGATGGCAAACAGGGTGAGGTACTCAGAGGGGACAGGGACAAGGTGCCTTCTGGGGATGGGGTCAAGGTGATGGAGATTGGGATGAGGGATCTAATGGGGATGGGGTGATGGGACATGGACAGAATGGGACAATGGGGACCAGGTCAAGGGACCTGATGGGGATAAGAACAAGGTGATGGGGTCTGGGATGAGGGACCTGATGGGGATGGGGTGATGGAGACCATGACAAGGTATCTGCTAAGGATGGGGAGATGGAAACCATGGTGAGGTACTTGCTGGGGACAGAATGATATGTGACAGGATGATGGGCACCGTCATGAAGTATCTGTTGGGAATGAGCAAGGGGGACCAGGAGGAGGAGCTGCTGGAGCACAGCATGGGGTGACAGTGACCAACATGGTGAAGGGGAGCATCTCCCATCCTCAAACACCCCATCCCAAACCCATAGCTCACCCTAAAGCTGCTGCCATGGTCCCAGATGGCTCCCACGGGGTTGAGAGCACCAAGAGCTGGAGTGCAGGGAGCTGCTGGCTCAATGCCGGGGCCTCGCTCCCACGAGTGGATGAAAGGCTCCCTGTCCAAACAGCATTAGACGCGCTGTGAAGGCTCATTCCCAATCGGTCACGCTCCGAGGCACAGCTGCAAAACCCCCTCCGGGAGCTCAGGATGCTCTGGGGCTTTGTTCAGAGCAACGCCGCTTCCAGGGGAAGCGTGACAAGATGATGGGATTACAGGCAGGAGAAATACATACACAAAAATAAAAATCGCCCTCACTGCGACCATGCTGGCATGAAGGAACAAAGGAGAGGCTGGAATCACTCCTGCCCCAGGAATGGTGATCCTCAGGGATGCACCAGCCCTGCAGTGTTTGGCAGGGGGCATGGGGAGAGTTTGAGAGCCTCCAAGGAGCAAAGGTAGCTTTTGGGTGTGTCATATCCCCTCTCATCTCTGCTCCCAGCTCCCAACAGTGAGTGAGAAAGGGAAAGTGAGGAAAACCTGGCAGGGGAGGAAACCTTACAGGGAGGAAAAACCTTGAAAGGAGGAAAACCTTGTAGGAAGGGAAGTTGCAAGGAGGAAAAAACCTGGCAAGTAGGAAACACCTTGCAAGGAAGGAAACCTTGTGAGGAAGAAAACTTTGTGAGGAAGTAAAACCTTGCGAGGAAGTAAAACCTTGCAAGGAAAGAAACCTTGCAAGCAGGAAAAACTTTGCAAGGAGGAAAAGCCTTTCAAGGAATGAAATCTTGTGAGGAAGGAAACCTTGCAAGCAAGAAAAACCTTGAAGGAGGAAAAACTTGGCAAGCAGTGAAAACCTTGCAAGGAAGGAAGCTTTGTGGGGAAGGAAACTTATGAGGAAGTAAACCTTGCAGGGAGGAAAACCTTGTGAGGATGGAAACTCTGTGAGGAGGAAAAACCTTTAAAGGAAGGAAACCTTGCAAGGAGCAAAACTTTGCAAGGAGGAAAAATCTTGAATGAGGAAAACCTTATGAGAAAGGAAAACCTTGCAAGGAGGAGAAGCTGCCGTTGTAAAGACAGACCCCAGGAGAACACAGAAGTGGTGGCTGGATGCAAGCAGGGCAAGACAAGGCCTGTTGGTGAGCACATCAAAGTGAGCAGGTTGAAGTGAGCAGGCCAAAGTGAACAGTTCTGCACCTTCCAGCTCAGGCACTAAGCCTGGCACTGGCCAAAACCCCACTGTGATTTTGCTTCGCCAAGGTTAATCCGGTTAGTGTGCGGCTAAAGGGTGTAGCTTGTCTGGGTGCCTGCTCCCTAACGAGCATCTCATTTGAATCTATGCAAAATAGCAAGGAGCATAGAGACATGCTAATTAAAGTGATTGCTGTTCTCTAATTAAGCAGTAATTCCACCACCCCAAGGGGGTATTCTCATGCAAATAGAGCCTGAGGAGGGGACTCAGGGGCAAAAGAAACACCCCAAAAACTGTACAGGGAGGAAATAGGATTGGGCAGCAGCTCAACTCCATGAGGGACCATCATTATAATCCTAATTCTGATTAGTTTTACCTCCCAAAAATAGGCTTAGCCATTTCACTTCTGCACTGAGAGCAATCCTCAAGTCCTTGGCTTTTCTGGTGATTGTCACAAATCAAATGATTTAACCTGCTGTCTGAGCCAATCCTGGTTTTGGTCTGGTTTGGGGGTATTTTCTTTGGATTATGGGATTTTTTTAATCTGCTGAGGACTCTTCTAGCCTTCCAGTTTCTTTATTTTTACCCCTTTACACTTGTGGAAGCAATGACATCCTCCAGGAAATCTCCTGAGGGATAAAATTAGGGCCAGTAAACACAGGGTGGTGCAGCCTGTTGGTCTCACAGGTTTGCCTGAAAACCAAGAAATTATGTTCCAAGTTTGTTTAAAGACTATTTCTCTTTTATTTTTAAACACAGGAGTTGTGTTTCTTCCCAGCCTGCTCCATGTGCTGCTGAAGCCTTTCCGTGCGAAAAACCCTCAGGAAGAGTTCCTTTCCAGCTCAATCCCCAGCCACCATGTACAAATGTGACCGAAAATTAGCAAATTCAGAGGCATTTGGGGTATATTTTTGGCCTTTTGGAAATGTCCAAGGGTTGAGCACAGGACGAGGCCATAATTCACCAGTTCAGTGGTTTTAATCCTGCAGGTGAGGTGTAATGCTGGGCAATTCAGCAAGCTGTTAATGTTAAATTACACTCGAAATGACAGGAGCTTCCCAAAATGACCTGGCTGTGGTTGGCAGCTGGATGCCATCCAAGCCTCATTAAACCCACTTTTTGCTGGTTTTTGGACCCATCTTGCCTGAGTAGGGGTTCCTTGGTGATGTTATCTGGTAGAAAACCATGCAGGGAGCATGTGTACAGCATGCAGGAGCGTTTCTAGCCCTTGGGAAAGAGCTGGAGTTCTTCTCCTTCTCCTGTGATGCTCTGGTTGACAAGGTCAAATGCTGGGTCCTGCACTTGGGTAAGAACAACCCTGTGAATCCTCCAGGCTTAGTGCAGACTGGCTGGAAGGAAAAGGCCCTGGGTGTGTTGGTTGACAGCAGGTGAAGATGAACCAGCAGTGTGCCCAGGTGGCCAAGAGGGCCAACAGCATCCTGGCTTGGAACAGCACTAATGTGGCAGCAGGACTAGGGCAGGGATTGTCCTCCTGTACTGGGCACTGCTGAGGCCACATCTTGAATCCTGGGTTCATTGTTGGGCCCCTTACTGAAAGAAGGACATTGAGGTGCTGGAGTGTGTCCAGAGAAGGGCAACAATGCTGGTGAAGGATCTAGGGCACAAATGTTAGCAGCAGCTGAGAAACTGGGGTTGTTTAACCTGGAGAAAAGGAGGCTCAGGAGACACCTTCTCAGTCTCTCCCACTCCCTGAAAGGAGATTGGAGTCTCTTCTTCCAAGGAACAAGCAATATGACAAAAAGAAACAGCCTCAAGTTGTTCCAGGTTTAGGATGGACATGAGCAACAATTTCTTCTCCAAAAGAGTTATCCAGTCCTGGCCCAAGCTGCCCAGGGCAGTGGAGGAGTCACCATCCCTGGAGGGGTTTAAAAGCTGTGTCGATGTTGTGCTGAGAGACATGGTACAATGGTGACCTGGCAGTGCTGGTTAACAGACTGGATGATCTTACAGGACTAATCAAACCAAAATGGTCCCGCGAGTCTAACCGGCTACAGGAGGGCTGGAGCACCGGGAACCCCTTGTTGCAGAGGGTTTACAGCAGGTACCACGGGCCGTGCAAACGAGCAGCCACGGCACAGCAATGACCTTTGCACGGTGCCTGACGGAGTCTTGGCTGTGCTGGGCGCTCGGCACCCTGCTTTCCCGCCGCCAGCCAGCAACCAGTCCGCGGTGCCCAATTGCCAGGTAGCTGCCAGCGCGCTCTTCCCGGTGCAGGACAGGTCTCCCCGCGGCCAGTACGCCCCCCCGCACGCCCGCCCGCCGTTGGTACGTTCCACGGGGCGGGCCGGTGAGGGAGAGGCGGAGAAGAAGGCCACCGCCTTCTCCTCCATCCCGGGGCGCCGGTGGGACTGGGGCGGGGAGAGCAGTGGCGCGGCGTTGGATGGAGGCTCCCGCCCGCCGGGCCGCCCGCCCCAGCCTGGAATGCCCTGGGGACCGGGACCGGGACCAGGGAGGGGGCGCGGCGGCTGCTGCCCTGAGGTAACGCGACCGCTTCCCGCCGCTCTGAGGGGACGCGCTGGCGCCGTAAGGGGAGACGCGAGCGCTGAGGGCGGTGGGGGGGACGCGGGCGCAGGTGGCGATGGCTTGGTGCCTCCTGTCAGACTCGGAGCGGGCTCCCGCGGGCGGTGGCGGCTGAAAGGAAACCCGCTGCCCGCCAGAGCCGGTTCCCGGCTCAGCGGGGAGCCGCTTCCCTCCGGAGCCGGCACTTGAGTGGGCTCTGCCCGGGGAGGGCGGTGAGGGGAGGCGGTGGGGGGGAAGTCTGACACCCCCTACCCAGCTCTGGGAAGTGTGTGGCGAAGTCAAGGCATGGAACTTGTGCTCCGTTTGGAGCCAGGGCTCAAACACAGGGTTTATTTAAACCATCTGACTGTATTTTCTGTGTCCTCGGTCTGCGAGACTGAGAGGGGTAAAAGAGTAAAGCTGAGCCTATATAATGCAGTATTCTATGTACTTAAAAATTAGGGTTAGTTGAAAAAAAATCCTTCGCCTTCAGCCTGTTAGTGTTTACAGTCTTAATTCACAGTGAAAGTCTCTCTGGCTCTTGCTATATTTGCCATTAAAATGCTGTTCCGTGTGAAGTCGCTTAAGCGATGCTGCATGGGATGGACTCAGGGTTGCGTCTTGCCTCTTAACTGTCTTAAAATTGATAACCTCAATCTCTGTTTTTAAAGTCACTGTAAAGTCACTTTTTCGGTGATGAGAGTGGTTGGAAGTCAGCCCCTAGAGCAGAGGTGCCCAGGGACTCTGGCTGCAAAGCATTGTGACATCTTAACTCTGATTTATTTGTATTCTTTTTTTATTAATGCATTTCAATCTTTCAAGCTGATTCCTGTATTTTAAATTAGCTTTTGCTTGCTTTGTCTGTCTTTTTGCCAGAAGAAAACATAATAATTATACAGTTGCTGACTTTTAATGAAAGAACTTTCCAGTCTACTCTCACGTTTTCAGTATTGATGTTTTTAAATCCAAAGGGAAATGTTTTTCAGATGGAACACACAACTTTCAACTGTTGGGCAGAAAACAGGAGGGGTTTATTTTGCCTCTGCCTTATAACTTTTTAAAAAGTTGGTGAAAGGCTAAATGCAATGGCTTCATGCAGCTTAATTGCATTTTTTTTATTGCTTTCCCCAAGTGATTTGCTGCATCTCAGTGTTTCTGAGGAGTAGCAGCACTGAGCCTGCGGCTGTAAAACTGTCAGCTCTGAAGAGGTGTTTACTCAATGAGTTGTATCTTTCACACACGCACCAGAAATACAATTTACTAACCCAAACAGCAGGATTGTCACTATGCAGCCACTGGGCACAGAGGTGACCAGGAGCATCAGCTCTTGTTTTCTGGGGTTCTGTGGTTCATGGCCCAGCGTTTTGGGTGAACAAAGCAGGTAATGCTGTTGTGTTGGAGCAGTATGAAGCCAGTTTGCTTCTCTGCTCATCTCCCACAGCTCTGGTGTTTTGACAGTTGCAATTTATGTGGTGTACTGCCCGTTCTGGAACGCCTTTAAGGAAAGAAAGTGCTTTTGTGAAAGCAGTTGCCGAGGGCAACAGCCCACTCCTCCCTGTCCCTGTCTTCCAAAAATGCTAAGCTCAAGTAGTGGTGACCCTTCAGCGAGGTGATTTCTTAATGCTTTTCCACTAACCTTGATATTCTGTGCCCTAATCACCACCAGCATGTTTTTGTTCCACCAAGCTAAAACAGGCAGTGCTTGCCACTCATGTGATTCACAACCCAAACTCCTGCTTCTCAACTCCTCATCAAAACCAAGTTCCTGCTTTTTTGAGCTTGTCCTGTGGGGAGGGCTTGATAACGGAGCGCTGCTCTGTTAAAATAGAAATCAAGATTTTTCCTGTATTCCTTGTCCCCAAAACAAGACATCTACACCCCAGAAAAATAGGGAAGCAGATGTAGAAATCCATGACAGTGGCTCAAAACTATTTAAAGCTGGATTTGCAGATAGGAATACCAAGGTGGGATCTACTGCTTCACCTGCCTATGTCATGTTCAAAGGTATTTTTTTTGTTCTTCTGAGGGGTAGGAAGTAAATTGGGAACTGCTTTAGCGGCGAGGGATTAGTAACTCACCCAAGGATGAGTGCAGTAGCTTTTCTGCTTGGATTAATGCGATTTACACCCTTAAGCTGCCCCGAGTGGTTGTGAGGAGCTGTGCCCGTGCGTGCAAGGTGAAGTGTGCGCAGGGCAGTGGGCTGTTCCTGTCTCAGTAAGCTCAAATGCACTGTGGAAGGCAGCTTGGAGTGAGGTTTTTTTGCCATCCCTCGTGCAATTTTAGTCATTTTTCATCATTTTGGAGTTTGCTAGGATGTGAGCTCTACTTGGTGCTCTTCTGTCTTTGCCTTTGGGATGCTGGGAAGTGGGGTTTGGGCCAGGGCTTCTGCCTGCTCCCTCTGTTGGACAGCTCAGCTGGGATGCATTGAGACTAAATTTGGTGCTTCATACCCCAAAACGAAGGAAAAACTATGTAAGGAGAGGTCTGATCCTAGCAGTGCTTTCATTATCTCAAGGTGTGCTGTAAGCCTATAAACCAAGGCTTGTGCTTACTTTGGCTCACTGGTGTGCCAGAGGAATAAGGTAGCTGTGCTCCAACTTCAGGTGATGTCACTTGAGGATTTTAACTGTCAGAGCTTAAAAATACCCTGACTTGTTTCAAAACTGCTTCAGCACATGTGGAAATGGTGAAGCAAAGCTTTTGACTCACAGCCATCCCAGAATTCTCCTCTGCCTATCCCCAGATTTACCTAACAAAGTCCTTGGTCATAGTGGGCCCCCTGAAATTAATTGGGTGGCTGCAGATTTTGTTGTTGGTGAACTTGGCTTTGAAAGCTTTAGTATCAGAAGGCCTGAGAGCAAGCGAGTCTTCACCTGCAAACCTGCTGAGATTTCAGATAACGTTCTCCATGGCATCACTTTCATCGGCACACTGCATGCAGCTCAGACCTGCCTGACGTCTTTTGTTAGGCAACATCTAATTTGTATGGATTAATTGATACTGTAAACTTGACCTTTATGTGTAGAGTCAGGTTTTTGTCTGCTTCTTGCTTATAATGTGTTGATTGGCGAGTGGCTCCCTTCAGCTGAGTCATGCTGCCTTCCCACTTGCTGCAGTGGCATTTTTTTGTTGGTTTTCTGTTTTTTTTTCTCAGCGTTTCAATGGGCTGGGGAGGTTCTGAGCCGATTCCTGTCTGCAGCTAGGGAAAGACTGGTCAAAAATTTTGGCTTGTGGAGCTTAAGATCATGTTTGAGATTCTAAATCTTGTTTGTATCAAGTGGTCCAATTTCCTCTTTAGATGGGAATTTCCAGCTTGTCTTGTGGTCCTGACTCTTGAATCTGGTCTGTGGGGACCAAACTGTGTTCTCTGTTTGCTTTTTTTGGCTATTTTGTGACCAGGTGACCTGGTACTAGGTCTACTTTCTGGGCGTATTCTCTTTCCTAACAGCTTTACGCTTGCCTTGTATTGTGTGTCCCCTTCTCCCGCGTCATTCTCTCTGCAATAGTTGTCCTTGGCAAATTCAGCACAAAACTTTCTGCTGAATTACTTTAGTTAACAAGAGGTTGCCAGCTACCCAAGAATTTTTAGACTAGATAATTTCCTCTCTCTGTATGTGTGTGTATATATATATATATATATTTGGATTTTTTTGTTTGGTTGAGTGTTATTCCAATGATTTCCTTGGTAGATGGCTCAGTACAGCTTCCAGGGCTGAGCGTGTCATAGTTTTCCCCTTCCTTTCCCCAGCTTGCTTCTCGCTTTTGAATGTGGATGATGATTCTCCAGTGACAGTTATCACTTCAGGGTAAAATGCTCGTTCAGCCTGATGGGGGATTGAGCCTCATGCATCCAGACCACCTGTCTTTCCCATTAAGTCCCTGCTTGCTCTTACTATTTGAGAAATCTCTCCTGTCTTTCAACAGGAGGGAAAATAATTATGCAAGGTGGGTTGTTTTCCTGTTTCCCATACCTATGAGATGTCTCAGAGCTCTTCTAGCCAGTTGGGACTCTATTTTTTTTTTTTTTTTTTT
>VWZO01014890.1:52460-64034 GCA_013396975.1 Bucco capensis
ACCACAACTCTCTGGGCTCTGTCCTTCAGCCAGTTCCCAATCCATCTCACAGCACAGTCTCCCAATCCAGGCTGCCCAGGGCAGTGGTGGAGTCACCATCTCTGGAGGAGTTTAAAAGTCATATAGATGTGGTGCTGAGGGACATGGTTTAGTGATGGACTTGGCAGTGTTCAGTTGATGGTTGGACTGGATGATCTTAGAGGTCTTTTCCAACCTTGATGATTCTATCATTCTGTTACAAAGGTCCTTCCTGTCCTTGTAGGAACTTAGTTGCTGTCTCGGTTGCTCCATGCTCTTTGTTTTTCCTGCCATCCTGAGAAAGTATATTTGGACAAAAATAATGTGCCACTGCATCAAGTGAGAAGGTATTTTAGCCCTTAAGATTGCATTTCGGATCCATCACTGATTCTTGGGGAGGGACTTAAATCGTGTGGAGGGGATTTAAATCATGGAGAGGAGGCTTGAATTGTGGGAAGCAACTGTAAAGTTTCACACACACTTATGCAAAGCTGGGTATGAAAATGCCTTTTACCTAAAAAGTGTCAAAATATCAGTGGGGACATGAAGTGGGAATATGGGTAGGAAACACTTGGGTACTGACTCAGCACAGACTGATTTGAGTGCTAGGCATGGAATGGGCAAAAGTTTGGAGGCATTAATGAAATTGAACGATTGCAAAGATTGTGCAGCCATAATTTCTCTGCTTTAAGTTGGTGTGATAAGGATCTAGAAAATATGCTTTAATTTGTTTAAAAAGTAATAAATAACTATGAGTGTAACATCAAAGGATGCCTTTTCTTGTTATTTTTAGATGCCTTTCCAGTCACTTTCTCTCTGTAGATGCCTCTGAGTGTGTTTCCTTGCGTACGGACCTGTTCATATTTTTCACACACTGTTTACAGGGTCAGCAAACTGCATCTTGTGGGATTTTCCATTTCAGATGGTTTTAGTATAGAGAAAACACCAGGACTGCTGGACAGAGTTCAGTTCATTTTCTGAAAGCACCCTTTTCTAATCCTTTTGAAATAGGTAATTTTATTACTTCTGAAATCTTGCCGCTCATGATACCATAATTCTAATACAAATGCCTCATTATGGTATTTTCCTTTTAAACCCCAGTTCCTTATCTCCACTGCTCAGCTTCCTGCAATTTAGTAGTGCAGAAAGAGCAGCTTCAGTGCTCGAGGTGAAGGGAGTAAAACGGGAGCCCTGGAAGGTTATTTCTTTGACACAAGCAGTGATTGCAGCACCCAAACCCTCTCTCTGGCACGTAATTAGGAGCACATTGATTCTCATTGCAGCTGGCAGCTGCTCGCTATTGCCTTTTTCAGCTTCTGACCCCCATAGTCCCGCTGACCTTTCCTGGGGTTAGTTGTGGGCCCTTTTTCATTGTGATGGGCTCGAAGTGGCTCATGTGGAGTTGATTATTTCCTTGCTTGTCTGGCCTTTTTGGTGCCATAACTCCAAGTCACTTCCATTTTCTTCCCCTGCTTTTGGCTGACCACAGTGAAAGGAAATGCTTTTGCTGGCGACAGGATCAGTTTGCACGCTTGGCTGACTCGATTGAGACCCTGAAAAGGGGGGAGGGCGAGGGGAGCAGGCACTGTAGGTGCTGCATTTGCTATTTAAAGGTTGGTGTTAATGACTGAGTGGTTATTAAGCATTCATAAAACTGAGGCTTCAGCAAGCTGCATTGCCTTACAGCCATCTGAAACCTGCCTGTTGGTGTTAAAAATCAGCATCCTTAATGGATGCAGATGTGTTTTCAGGAGGTGTACACTGGGAACATAGGTGTTATGTGGGTGAGCAGACCACTGTCCATTCCTCAGGACTACTTTGAGGCTTTCCCAGCTCCCTAAAAACCCAGGAGGTCACTCCATAGAGCTGATGGGTGGACTGTCAGTTGCCGCTGGGCTGCTAGCCTGCTCCTCTCTGGCACGGAAAGTTAATGAAGTCTATATGCCAGCTGTTAGACTCATTTTGCCAGACCCCAGGAGGACGGCATGAAGACAGTCTGTGATCAAAGGCTTTGGAGTTCACTGAGGAGCCGAGCGGCAGGAATGTCTGATTGCTTTCTCTTGGAATGCCACGGGCTTCAAGACTTTTTTTTTTTTTTAAGGTGTCTTGGTGTGAGATTTAATGATCTAACTCAGCTTGCTGGCACTGAAGCGTGGTGTTTTAGTTAATTTGGAGGGGTTCGCTCACTGAAAATCTGTGATTTTTGTCGTGCTGACAGAAACAATCTTAGGGAGCAAGTTAAAATGAAGTTTTTCTTGGTAATTCTGTAATAAATGACCAACTTGCTGTGGTTTGGGTGTTAAATCACATATAGTGTTATAAAGCAAGGTTGAATGAATTGATTTTGAGTTGCTGCTTCTAGGAAAAATGCAAAGGCTTCCCTGTCCAAAGCTGTTCAACTCTGAGTGAAAACCGTTGTCACATCTGCAGCTGCCCTGAGGCAGCAGCTTCACTCCCTGTTACTTTTTCCCTCTTAGAGAAGGCTGTTAGCTCCTGGAGATAGGGTGGGCAACCTGAATAACTCCCTCTTTTCCTGAGCATGCCGTTTCCTTCCTTCTCCTTCCCTGCTTTGCTCCAGCAATTGGCTGGTGAGGAAACCCTCTCCTCCTTTATCTTCAGAGTGCTGAAGGTCAGATGAGTTTTGGAAGGGAGTGATGGAACACTTGGATTGAGGTAGGGTGGTGGCTGCTTTCTGTTGGAAGGGAGGCCCTGGTGTTGTCCTGCCAGCTGGCCAGAGGTGGCAGGGAGATGATTCAGAGAGCTGGAGCAAAAACTATCTGAAAAGGAGGAAAAAGTGGATATGAGATAATACTGGTTTTAGTAGTGACTCTGCCCTTAGCTGCAAGGGTGGGGATGAGAAGTTCATGGTCCAGTAAATAAGCAGGGAGGGTTCTCAGCTGTGTTTTGGAGGATGTGAGATCCTCTGGGCTTTGCACCCTATGAACACATGGCAAACAGCATTTGAGAGTGAAAAACCTTTTATGGGGTCATGCGCAGGTAGGATTAAATTAATTTAGAGGTAACAGATTAAGTCAGACCAGACATGTGGAGCCTTACATTGAATACTGCTGGTTTCAGAGAAACAGCAACAAGCATGAAATTTTGGGAAGAGCAGAGAGGGTTGCTGCCAGGTCTGTGCCATCTCTGGATCAGAGATGAGAAGCCCTCCTGATCCATTTGGTGCCTCTGTCTTCCCATCTCAGCCTGATAAGATCTTTCAGTAAGTCCATGTGCTGAGGGTTGCCCATGGACATGCCAGTGAGATCTTCAGGCCTTGAAACCAAGTGATGGTATGCAAGTTGCCTGGCAGAATCCATCTGGCATGTGTCAGGGCTAGTGTGACAGCCTGGCAGTGGGGACAGCCCTGCTGCTATGCAGGGAGACCTCACTGGTACTGCTATCAGGACTAATTGAAGGGTACCCTACAAGGCACACAACCAGAATTACATCATCTTCAGAAGTACTCCATCTCAATAATTATCTCCAGAAGTGTCAGGGACATGTTTCTGGATGACGTCTCATGACATGGGTCTGTTATCTTCCTTATTTCCCTTGGCCCATGAGCAAAAAGTTTCTTTAGAGCTGACAAGGAGGTCAAGTGCTAGATGAAAACAATTGGAAGGTTACTTTAGGTGAAGAAATCTTAGTGAAAGTAGGAAAAATACAGGCCTTTGCCATGCTGTGGCTTTCTGGTGTGCCTGATGATATGGAGAAGTTGCCAGTGAAAGTGCAGTGGATCCATGAAAACCATGTCCATTTGTCTTCAACCTTGAACATTATATATATAAATAATTCCTCTTAGTACTGTTTTATTTTAAAAGGCTTGGAAATAGCCTCTTTTCTGCATAACACCTTTTACTTCAAAATCACTTTAACTAATTGATCAAGGTGGAGATTCATCCTCTCCAAGCGAGGAGCAGTGAACAGGCAGAGTTGTTCTTAGGTGAGCTCATCTTAGAGTTTGAGACACTGAAATGGAGCCACACCTAATCAAAGTTTTCCTCTTTCTGTTCCCATTAGGTCCCCAATGACTGTTAAAAAATAGAGTTCAGGGTTATTGAAGTGATGACAAAGGGCAAGAGTCCTGTTTTTCCATTCTTAAGGCCTTGGATCTATAGACTCATAGAATTGTTTTGACTGGAAGAGACATTTAAGATCTTTGAGTCCAACCGTTCACCCAACACTGTCAAGTCCATCACTAAACCACGTCCCTCAGAACCACATATACATGTATTTATACTCCTCCAGGGATGGTAACTCCACCATTGCCCTTGACAACCCTTGCAGGGAAGTAATTGTTCCTCATGTCTAACCTAAACCTCCCCTGGCACAACTTGAGGCTGTTTCCTCTTGTCCTATTGCTTGTTCCTTGGGAGAAGAGATCAACCCCCACCTCACTCCAACCTCCTTTCAAGGAGTTGGAGAGAGCAAGGTCTCCCCAAAGCCTCCTTTTCTCCAGACTAAATAACCCCAAAATATTATATTAAATATATTTATTATTAATATTAAGTTGTGACATACAATATTAAAGAGGCAGAGTTTCTGTGCTGGGTTTCTAAAGACCCCAAACCTATAAACTGTGGTCTTGCTGTACCTATTTAGGGGCTTCTGTAGTGATACCAGCTGCAGAAGAAACAGAAAACAGCAAATATTTTGAGGTTGTGTGTTGCATGTTGGCTCTAATCTCCCCCTGTGTTTCCTGAATAAGAGCTTTCTGTGGTCCCTTCAGAAGTGGGTGTTAGAGAAGCTCTGCTGGGATGCCCAAGTGTGGTTGCTGAACAATGCTACTCCAATTAAAGCCATTGTTTTTCTTTTTTTCCCCTCCAAAGAACTTTGGTCTTTGTGGCTTGCTCTGTGTACTCACTGCTTTACAGCTGATCTTACCGCTTCACAAGCCTGCGAAAGCCAAGCTGGTAGGTCAAAAGAGGAGTAGCTGTTGACACTGGCAGCGAGGAACATGTGAAGAGAAAGATAAACAGAGGGAAATCAGAGCCTGGATGAAGTAGATCTCTGAAGATAAACTTTAGTTAAAGATAATGAGCTGGCCTTGTTTAAAAGACAGCTGCAAAAGAACCCGGTAGCTCCATGTGCTGAGGTTAAAGTTGACTGAGAATATACGTTTCATTGCTTTTCATAAATAAATAGTGGCAGGAAGATCTGGCAAAAAGCAACATTGCCCCCCACCCCTCTTCAGCAAAGTGTTTGATGTTAACAAGTTTTTGGGGTGTTTACTTTGTCCTCTCAGTGGCTGGTGGAGTAGCTCTGCTGCCCTTGAACCGAGTGAGAACTCAAATAAACCAAACCACTCTCTGCCCAGCCAGGCCTCTCTGCCGTCAGCCTCTTTCCTCTTCCCCAGCTGCTGGTGGGGAACTGGCTGGCTCTGCTGGAGCATGGGTGCTTCCCAATAGCTGGATCAGAGAAAACCACCAGGAATGGGAGCAGAACTCGACAGTGCTTCTTTCCACCTTTGGAGCTGTCTTTATAAGCAATCTGCAGGGAGAAGTAGCAGTAGGCAGAGAGCTCCATGAAATCTAGAGCAACTCCTTCATTATTATTGGAGTCTCTTTCTGATACTTTGTGTATTTATTTTTATCCTGGTTTGTGTTAGAACTAATTCTGTTTAGTGATTCTACTTTTCACCTCAGTCTCTTTTCAGTGCTGCACTTTCTGCAATTAACAGCATGTCCTCACAGTGTCTGCTCCTAGCAGTGATAACCCTCAATGTTCCTAATTGGTACCAAGGATTGGTGTGCAGACCAAGCTCGCTGCATCTTGTGTCCCATATTAGGGTGCAGGGTAAAAAGGCCACATCTGCAGGGAGGAAGGAACAGTTTGGATGACCCTAAACTGACCAACTAGGGATTCCATGCTCTTTACACGTTAATCCATGCGTGGGAAAACATGCATCTTCATTCAGGAGTGCTCATGAAACATGAAAAATGTTATTACTGAAAATAGACCCACAAGATTGTTTGAAATTTCTTATATATATTGTGTATGTCATATTCACTATAAATCTGTAGGATCATGAGGCTCAACTCTCTTCCTCAGTGGTCAATGTCTGAGGAGGACTCTGTCCATTTTGCCTTCAGAACCCAATCCATGAGTTCCTGAATCCAGTTCAGAATCCAGCTCCTGAATTCAATTCCTGTCTGCTACCAAGTTCAGTCTGGGACTTCTGCCACAGCATCAGTGATGATGGTGATGTAATTGCTATCAGAGGGGTTGAGGTCAATATTGGTTTTGTATATATTTGTATTATTGTTTTTCATTAAAGTAGTTTTAGTTTTCTTTTCCAGCCCATAAGTCTCTCTCCCTTATTCCCTTGCTCTTTCTGTTTGGGAAGGGAGGGGATCACTTGTTTAGTGGCCAGCCGAGCCCTGACAATTTTACAGATCATAGGATCATAGAAATGTTTTGCTTGGAAGAGACATTTAAGACCATCAAGCCCAACCATAAAGCAGACTGTCAGGTCAGCACTAAACCATGTCCCTCAGCACCACATCTCTGTGTCCTTTAAACCCCTCCAGGGACAGTGACTCCACCACTGCCTTGGCCGGCCTGTTCCAGGGATTGGCAACCATCTTGGGAAAGAATTTTTCCCTAATGTCCAGCCTAAACCTCCCCCGGTGCAACTTGAGTCTGATTCCTCTTGTCATGCCACTTTCTTTGTTGGGAGAAGAAATCAATTCCCAGCTCACTCTGACCTCCTTTCAGGGAGTTGTAGAGAGTGAGAAGGTTTCCCTTGATGATAAAATACTGATATTTTGAAATAAACCACAGGAATAACTCTGCTGTCGATATCTGGATCTGCCTTCTTGGAAGGCAAATGGCTCTGTGAGTGCTCAATGAGCTGGGACATAATTCCATCAAACATATGTATCATTGCACTTGATTCTGCCAGTAAAGCTCCAGGTTATTGTCTGGGTGTTAGATAAGTGTTTATATACACGTCTGATAGAGGGGACGTTTAAAATATATGCTGAGTGTTATTGGCAGCAGAATTGTTTGAGCAGGCTGATAAATGAAGTAACTGTGCTAAATGAGCTCAGATCTTATTCATCGTAATATTATGAAAGGCAAAGAGGAAAGTTAAGTGAACAACAGCTGCAGCTTATTGTATTTTCATGGAGAAGAGAGTGTTTGATGGAGACTCTGAGTGTCAGAAATAGTATCCTGGAGACTCTGAGTGGTGGAAACACTATTCTGGAGACTCACCTGATGCAGGTTGGGTTGCTGATTTAACAGTTTAGTCTGTGTTTTGCTGGTTTTATGACTTAGATTGTATTTTTTGGTGATGAAAGTAAGATCTTCTATAGCCAAATGGTCAGGTGTGATATGGCCAAGACTGTCCTTTTGCAGAAGCAGTCATGTAGATAAAAGCACACATCATGGCTCCTCCAGAAGTATTTATGAGAAAGTCATATTGGTTTGGGAGTCTAAATGAGAATGAGGGTCATAATTTTTGGTAGACATTTGCCACCGTTTGACTGTAAAAGGAGGAAGCAGATGACATGTCTTAGTAAGCAGACTTAGAGTAATTACGAGTGGTAGCAGCATACAGATTCATAAAACCTTGTAAGACAAGTGGAGCTGGTGATAGATGGTCAAATGATTATTGTATGCAGACAATATTATCTCCAATAGATAAGCTGTTTACTTTGGACTTCAGCTTCTCTGGTTGGAGAGTAGCCTAATTCATCAAGGCAGCGCAGTTCGACATGGATGACTTGTCCCCCAGCTGGGGAAAGAGCCTTATGTTAGGAGCAGGACTTGGAAACACAGTTCAGCTTCTAACTCCTTTTTACAGATGGTTTCTATATCACCAGGAATATTAACTGTTTCCTAGTTGTGCCTTTTCTTTTATCTTGACCCAAAATGCTTTGTTGTAAGAGAGTTAAAAGTCTTATTCCTGCACCTCACAGCTGACATCTGTTTGTTTGTTTTATAGCTATTTCAGTGCCTCATCTTAATCTGGAGCTTTGTGCTTTCAAGTTCTGTAATCTGGCGCTATGCATCCAAACCCCAGACACTTACAGGCACTGCTCTTCATCACTGCTGCGGGTCTCATCGCTGCCACCAGTTCAGGTGAGGCCTTCTCAATGATGTGCTTGGAGGTCTGGGAGGTGGAACTCATGCTTTTGAATGAGCAGTGATTTGCAGGGTGTTAGAAAGTGGTCAACTTTAATGCATGTTAAAGATAATCTGCTTTTGAAGAAGCACGGGAGCACTTAAACAGAGACTTTGCTTTTGAAAATGTGGCTGAAAACAAATGCTAGAATGTGAAATCCCAGAATGTGACAGTGGTAGGGATTTGAAGAGACCTCTGGCATCATCTAGTCCAACCCCCCTGCTAAAGCAGGGTCATCCAGAGCAGGTTGCCCAGGATCACATCCAGGTGGGTTTGGAATCTCTCCAGAGGAGACTCCACAATCTCTTTGGACTGACTAGGTCTCTGGCACTCTCACAGCAAAGAATTTTTGCCTTATGTTCAGATGGAACTTCCTGGGTTCCAGTTTGTGCCCATTGCCTCTTGTCCTCTTGCTGAGCACCACTGAGCAGAGTCTGGTCCCAGCCTCTTGCCCCCACTCTTTAGATCTTGCTCAGCATTGAGCAGATCCCCTCTGGCTCTGCTCTGCTCCAGGCTAAGCAGCCTCAGGGCGCTTAGCCTTTCCTCCTCCCAGAGATGCTCCAATCCCTTCAGCATCTTCATAGCCTCTTCTGTTCTATCTTCTTTGTTCCTTGTGTCTCTTGAGTTCTGTGAAGCTCAGAACTGGACCCAGGACTCCAGATGTGGCCTGACTAGGGTAGAACAGAAAGGGAGGAGATCCTCCCTTGACCTGCTGGTCACACCCTTCTTCGTGCACCCCAGGAGACTCTTGGCTATGAGGGCACATTGCTGGCTCATGGGCAACTTGTCCACCAGCGCTCCCAGGTCCTTCTCCACAGAGCTGCTTTCCAGCAGGTCAACCCCTAACCTGGAAGGCTTACATAGGTTTATCCTTGGGGATTCCATGGTCTTTGCTGGGTGCTGATTTTGTTGCATGCAGAGCATCCTGGGTTCCCATGGGGCTGGGAGGGGTTGGAAATTTGCACAGAAAAGAAGGAATCAGCTCTGCAGAAGGCGAACACTGCTGTATGGCTGCAGTTGGAACAGTTCTTGTATTAAAAAAAGCTGAGGGATGGTTTTAATTGACACATCTGCTCTGTGTAGTCAGCTTGTCTTAATGCAACCGCACTAAAAAGAAGCTTTTACTACTTTTAGCACTTCATAGCCAATCATTATGAGCAAATGGGATAAATTTTATTTTTCAAGCAGTCATGGGAGATAAATCCCAGCTGCAGGGTCACTGCTACCAGTTCTGACTTCTACACTGAGCACAAAGCCTTGGTGTCATAAGCAAAGATGAAAGTAATGGTGCAATTGTGTAGCAGTGGATGGCTAGCAAACTGAAAAGGTCATTGCTTTTCCTCTTATCCGTGGAAATTTGAACTGAGCTAGCAGGAAAACCAGTGTCCTAATTAAAAGCGTAAACTGGACATCTGGAGTCTGGTGAAATGCTTGGATACTGATTTTATGGATTTCATCTTCTTTTGTGAAGCCATGCTTGAATTTCCAGTTCTGGTTTATGTTTGCACAGATAGATGGTTTATGGCTCTGTTAAAAGTGCAGTTTCTCATCTGAAACTCATAACCAGAGTGTGGATGGACTGGCTTGAGAAGAAAAGCATGAGCTGAGGGCCCCACCTACAAGAAAACTCTCTCTTAGTTGGGTGTCATTTAATATCCTGACGACCCCTCTCTGGAGTGCCTTAGCTCATTAACGAACTCAGAACTGTTTTCCCCTGCCACTGCATTTCAATGACTTTTATTTTTTCTTCCATGTTTCTAACGAATTAGGAGTTATTGGTGTTAATTGCCTTTTGCTTGCTCCCCTCGTACAAAATCATCAGTGGAGAATTCCTTAGAAAACAAATGGAAATAATTCCCAGTGTTTCATTGGCCAGGAAAGGAAAAAAATTGCTCCACCAAGCAGGAATTTTCTTCTGGCAAATAAATGGATTCTCACAACCAAGTTTTGTGGAACTGAACCTTTTATTATTAGCAGCTTTTCCTGTTTCTGTTCATGTTTGTTCGGTAAAGATAATTGATGCCCAGTTCATCATCCTCGCCCTGATGGAGTCCATGTCTTTGGAATTAACAAGAGCCTTTGGTGTTCCTCCAGCTTTTTTTTTCTTCCTGCTATATTTAATTAGTTCTGCAGACTTGGAGACAGTTCTGCACAAATACCTGGCAGGCTGCTGCCATTTCTAAGATTTCACAAGTCACGTCCAGGCCCGCTTCATATGGGACAGATCAGCTGCAGCTGCCTGTTCCCTGTTCCCTCTCATCAGGTGACGGGTGCCACTGTGCTCGGCATAAATTCAGCGGGATTGCAGGTTTTCCTGCTGCAGCAGGCATGATGCTTCTGCCTTGTACGTGCTTGGAGATTTATCTTCCCCTTCCTCTGTGCTGAACCTACCTGGGTTTAATTAACAAGATGCTGGTCACTAACTGAATGTATATTTTTCCTTTTAGATTTAACTCCCCATTTCATTTCCGAGCCCTTGTCTACCATTCAGAGGCCTGGTGAGTCTGTACACCTCCACTGCTCTGCCAAGCCCTCTGTGGTTCATCTTTCATGGCTGTTTAATGGGGAGCCTCTGGACAGCAAGGTGGGAGAAGTGGAAATCCAGTCTGGATCTCTGACAATTGTCTCCCTCAGCCTGTCGACGTCTGGTCGCTATCAGTGTGTTGCTAACAGCAGTGTGGGTGCCATAGTGAGCAGGCCTGCGACAGTACTGATAGGCAGTAAGTTCATTTTAATTTACATTCCTTGTTTCTTGCAAATTATATAGCCCTCAACTGGTTTGTGGTTTGGTTTTCTTTGACTTTTAGAAAACACCTAGTTTCAAAGTAGTGTTTTTTTTTTCCTCAGCCAGTAGAGTCATAGAACTATATTGATTGGAAGAGACCTTTAAGATCATCAAAGACCTTTAAGTCCAACCATTAACCAGAACTGCCAGGTCACCCTTAAACCATAGAATAGAATGTTAGGGGTTGAAAGGGACCTAGAAAGATCATCTAGTCCAACTCCCCTGCCAGAGCAGGATCACCTAGACAAGGTCACACAGAAATGCATCCAGGCAGCTCTTGAATGTCTCCAGAGAAGGAGACTCAGCAGTCCCCCTGGGCAGCCTGTTCCAATGTTCTGTCACCCTTACTGTAAAGAAGTTTTTCCTCGTGTTAATACTAAACCTCCTGTGGTCCAACTTGCTCCCATTCCCTCTTGTCCTAACATTGGATGACACTGAAAAGAGCCTGGCTCTCTCCTCCTGACACTCACCCTTAAC
This sequence comes from Bucco capensis, assembly GCA_013396975.1. Lineage (NCBI taxonomy): Eukaryota > Metazoa > Chordata > Aves > Piciformes > Bucconidae > Bucco > Bucco capensis. Next base: position 63,872 of record VWZO01014890.1, read on the forward strand.
ATATTTGTAAACATTAATGAGGTCTCCTCTCAGTCTCCTCTTGTCCAGGCTGAAGAGACCCAGCTCTCTCAGCCTGTCCTCCTAGGGCACACGCTCCACTCCTTTCATGATCTTGCTGGCCCTGTGCTGGACTCTCTCCAGCAGCTCCCTATCCTTCTGGAGC
>VWZO01014890.1:64040-77046 GCA_013396975.1 Bucco capensis
CTTTGCTAAAGTCAAGAAAAAACACATCCACTGCCTTCCCCTCATCTATCCACCTAGTTATGCCATCATAAAAGGCTATCAGATTGGTCAAGCATGACTTCCCCTTACGGAATTCATGTTCACTACTCGTGATAAGCCTCCTTTCCTCCAAATGCTTGGAGATGGTGGCAAGAACAAGCTGTTCCATCACCTTTCCAGGGATGGAGGTGAGGCTGACTGGCCTATAATTACCTGGGTCATCTTTCTTGCCCTTTTTGAAGAGTGGGATAACACTGGCCTTCCTCCAGTCCTCAGGCATCTCTCCTGTTCTCCAGGACCTCTCAAAGATTCTGGAGAGCGGCCTAGCAATGACCTCTGCCATTTCCCTCAGCACTCTTGGGTGCATCCCATCTGCACCCATGGACTTGCAGATGTCCAGTTTGCTCAACCATGTTCCTCAGCACCTCATCTATATGTGTTTTAAACTCCTCCAGGGATGGTGACTCCACCACTGCCCTGGGCAGCCTGTGCCATGCCTTGACAACCCTTTTGGAGAAGAAATTGTTCCTCGTATCTAACCTAAACCTCCCCTGGCACAACTTGAGGCTGTTTTTTCTTGTCCTATTGCTTGTTCCTTGGGAGAAGAGACCAACCCCCACCTCGCTCCAACCTCCTTTCAGGTAGTTGTCGAGTGAGAAGGTCTCCCCAAAGCCTTCTTTTTTCCAGGCTAAACAACCTCAATTCTCTTGGGTGCTTCTCACAACACTTGTGCTCTAGACCCTTCACCAACTTTGTTGCCCTTCTTTGGACACACTCCAGTGTGACCTGAGTGTACAAGGTTCCCAACAGCTTTTCTTCAAAAGGGAGCTTGAAAGAGGAACTGATCTGTCATGCCACTGCAGAAGTGTTGATCAGAGAAGGGAAGAGGAGTGGGAATATTTGCCTGGGAGCTGCAAATTTCCCCTTTTCATGTGTAGTATTTTATTTGGTCAAAACTATGTAGATGTTCTTCTGGTGTGGACAGTCTTCTGTCCCTTTAGGGACAACTTCCCTTCTTTCAGGTGCAGTTGTTCTAATCAATCTTCCTTGATGCTTAATCTGTAAATTGTTCAATCTTCAAGGACTTTAGAAGGGGAAGGGCAGTGTTTTCCATGTGGAGGGGATGATGTGATGCTGAGAATAGGAATAGACTGTTCCTCCCTGAGTGTGATTTGTCTGCTCGGGTTCACGAGGCTGTCTGAATCAGGCTTTTGTCAAGCAGGAGCTGAGTGATTCCTCTGCGAGGGTACCTCATCTATGGAGTGTGTCCAAAATCCCCCTGGGAGGAAAATTTCTTATAAGTGAGAGAAGTAAGTGTTTTGGTAAAGTATTGACCCATAGCAAGACCCTCTCAAGAGAGCTATAGGGGTGGCTAACTTAGAAAAACTTCACAAGCTTGAGGATACTTGGAACATGGAGGGAATTAGAAGAGCAACTTTAACACTTTTCTCCTCCTTTGGAGGTTTTCCTAGCCAGTTAGGAGGTGCTGTTAACTTTGGAGGCTTTCCTCTTGCCTCATTGCCCGTGGCTAGGAGTGGGCAATGCTGCGGTGCTTGCTGTTGTCTTAATTATAACCACAAAAAGACAATTTCATGTTCCTTATAGACAGGCTTCCTGCTGGTAGGGTAAATTGTCTTTCATAGTGCTAAACAGAGCCAATCTTCTTGTACCAATGTCATCTCTGTTTTTCCCAGAGCAGTTAAGTGAATGTAGGAACTGTTTATTGTTTCCTCACTATTCCTACCTAAAAGTTGCTGCTTTAGGAAGGAAATAGAATCATAGAACAGTTACAGCTGGAAGAGACCTTGAAGATCATAGAGTCCAGCCTTTGTCCCAGCCCTATGAACCTGCTAAACAATGCCCCCACAATGCAACATCCCCTCTACCACCTCCCTGGGCAGCCTGTTCCAATGGCTGACAACCCTTTCAGTAAAGAAATTCTTCCTAATATCTAACATGAACCTCCCCTGGTGCAATTTGCATCCATTTCCCCTTGTCCTATCACTCTTCACTAGGGACAACAGACCAATCCCTGCCTCTCTACAACCTCCCTTCAGGTAGTTGTAGAGAGCGATGAGGTTTCCCCTCAATCTCCTCTTTTCCAGGCTAAACAGGCCCAGATCCCTCAGTCTTTCCTTATAAGACTTATGTTCTAAGCCCTTTACCAGCTTGGGAGCCTCTGTCCCCTCTCCAGCACCTCAATGTCCCTCTTGTAGTGAGGAGCCCAAAACTGGANTATCCAGTTTTTCACCCAGCGAAGCATATGCCCATCCAAGCCAAGAGCAGTTAATTTCTCTAGGAGAATGCTAAAATCAAGATAAGTAACATCCGCGTGCAATCTTGTGTATGAACGCAGGAGAGTTTATGCTGTTAGCCACAGAAAAGATACTGCCTGTTGATATGAACATCCAAATGCTGCACCAGAGAAGGTAATCACCAGCTATAATTGAAATACAAACCCTGAGCTCACTGCCCTTTCCCAGGCCTTGGCTGCCCTTCATCTTTCACCCCTTGTCTTCCAGGCTTAGCTGATTTTGACACATCAGTGAGACCTGCCATCATGTCAGTGGAAGAAGGAGGTACAGCTTTGGTTGAGTGCAAGGTGCCAGAAAGTACTCCTAAAGCCCAGGTTCGCTTTCAAGTGCGAGGAAGATGGCTGGAACAGTCTTCAGGTGAGGAGATGTTTTATGCCACTGGTCAGCAGTGTAAATATCCTAACAAAACCTTGCTTGGATTCTGTCTTACAACTTAAGGGGAAAAACCATCTTGAGCAATTTGCAGAACTTTGTGTGCCAATCACAGTGACTGAATCTGCCTTTGTAAATGAATATCCTTTGCATGGCAGTGTGATTTCCTTATGATCCTACATTTAGAAGAGATTGATTTATCTGACAAGTTATTGAAGACTGACAGTGAAGGAAGCCTTTTATTGAAGCGTAATTTAAGAAATATTTTTTCCTTCCCCACTTGTTTAGACAACTACCTAATTCTTCCATCTGGAAACCTGCAAATTTTGAATGTATCTTTAGAAGACAAAGGGTTCTATAAATGTGCAGCATACAACCCAGTCACACATGATCTCCAAATTGAACCTGCTGGGCGTAAGCTCATAGTCACAGGTGAGTCTTCAGTTCAGCTTTCCAGAATTAATACATTTCAAACCGAATGTGGAGAAGGACTGGTGGACAAGTTCACCATGAGCCAGCAATGTGCCCTTGTGGCCAAGAAGGCCAAAGGTCTCTTGGGGTGCATGAAGAAGAGTGTGATCAGCAGGCGGAGGGAGGATGTCCTTCCCCTCTACTCTGCCCTAGGGAGGTCACATATGGCATATGGGATCAGTTCTGGGCTCAAGAGACACAGGGAACTACTGGAGAGAGTCCAGCAGAGGCTACAAAGATGCTGGAAGGACTGGAGCATCTCTGGGAGGAGGAGAGGCTAGAAGGCCTGGGGCTGCTTAGCCTGGAGAAGAGCAGAGCCAGAAGGGATCTGCTCAATGCTGAGCAATATGTAAAGGGTGGGAGCAAGAGGATGGTGCCAGACTATTTTCTGTGGTGCTCAGTGACAGGCCAAGAGGAACTGGGCACAAACTGGAACCCAGGAGGTTCCATCTGAACTGGAGGAAAAAATTCTGTACTGTGAAGGTACCAGAGCACTGGCCCAGACTGCACAGAGAGGTTGTGGAGTCTCTTTCTGTGAAGAGATTCCAAACCCACCTGGATTTGATTCTGGGCAACCTGTGCCAGGTGACCCTCTTTAGCAGGGGTGTTGGACTAGATTATCCCCAGAGGTCCATCCAACTCCCACCATGCTGGGCTTCAGTGAATATCCACTGCTTTCAAACACCATGCTATCTAAAATCTGTCCTGTGTTAATTGCTCTTTCACTCCTTGTTTCTCCTTACTGTGAAGGAGCAGCATGGGTGCTTCTAGCATCCCAATAGTGACTGAAAAGGGGATATTGGCCATACCTATTCAGAGCACAACTTTGGGACGAGAACATTACTGCCTTGTGCTTAGTTACAAGTAAAAGCCACCGTGTTTGAAAGACCTGGCAAACCTCAGGCCTGGAGGATGGGATGGGAGTGTGCAATTTAATTAGAAGCCTCATCGCCTTTCTTCTAGACACTTCCTCAGGTGGCTTCCACATCCTTCACCCATTGGCACCGCAGAGCCTGGAAGTGCCCCTGTACAGCTCCCTGATGCTGGAATGTGTTGTCATTGGAGTACCTGCAGACTCCGTCCGCTGGGTGAAGGACAGCCACAACATGCCAAGAAAAGGCAGGTGGAAAGTGCTGCACTCCCATCTGGTGACTGACAGGCTGGAGGCATCAGATGCTGGAAATTACTCCTGCGTGGTGGGGAACGAGTCTGGAGTGATGAAATACATGAACTATTCACTTACTGTACTTGGTAAGGAGTAAAGCAATTCTCATGTCCAGGCAATGAACCTTTTCTTTGTATGCTTGCTCTTTTTGGCATCTGTTGACAAATAGCCTAATGCTCTTTCTCAACTTAAGTGCATTAAAATAGAGAGTAAAGATACATTCAGAATGACCATATCTCATCATCTCTCCCAAGTTAGAATCCAGAAGTATTTATCTCTTCAAATCCCTTGCAGTCTGAAACAATTAAAGAACAAAGGCTAGCCAACTCCAAAGGAAGACATGATCTATTTATTTTCCTGCCTATTGCCAAGTGTATATGGGCTACAGAGTCAATAATGTGCAAGAGATCAGACGTTTCTTTTTTGAGGTTGTATGTAAGCAGAAAGCTGGCAAGGAGAGGTGATACATTTGGATGAGGACACAAACGAAAGCAAAACAAATACATTTGGCCTCTTTCATGTGGCTGCAAGTCATTCCAAATCTCCCCTTTGTAGCAGGTTTTCCTGTAGTTTGAGGTTCGTGCATCCATGACTGTGTTTGGATTTTGAAATGTTGAAGTTAAACTTAGAGAACAGGTTGTTGACACACAGTGTACCTTCTGTTATGTTACTAAAGAATTATTTTGAAAATACAAATGTTTTATTTACAGTGCTAATACAAGTGGGACTGGAATAGAAGGGAGAGACCACTAAAATAAGCAAGTGTGGGGTAAAACCAGCTTTAGCTATGTAAAACTAGAATTACGTGGTAGTTGCCTAGCCTTTGTACACGACAAGTTTGCTTATGTTACACAGTATTTTTCTTAGGACTTAGGCTGAGAACAACAAATTTTGGTTTATGGGAAATCATTTCCCTTTCTAGAACCTGCCTTCCTCTCCAATGGACTGCAAGATGAAGTGGTGATGGCTGGAGCAACCGTGCGTTTCTGGTGTGATGTCCACGGCAGTCCTGCTCCCACGCTCACCTGGCTCCACAATGCAGCTCCCATCCAGCTCTCCCCACGTCATCTGCCAACAGAAAACTGGCTGCAGATCCGTGGTGTCACCCACGAGGACGCTGGATTGTACCAGTGCATAGCAGACAACGGGCTTGGATTTGTGCAGTCCACTGGGAGACTTCGTGTCCAGCCAGGTAGGAGCACTTTCAGCACTCAAGAACTCAAATTAAGTATTTGGACTTCAGGCTTTGTTCTGTTGTTTGGTTTTATTTTTTTCATTTGGATCAATTTGCTTCTGACCACTGTTTGTAGCAAATCTTGCAAAGAAGGTGCTTTCAGTTGAATTTCAAGAGATATAGGTATTTCTTGGTACCTAAAACCTAGATTACTAGCTGCAATTAAATCAGTTTATGATTGAATTTGACATAGAATCACAGAATAATTTAGGTTAGGAAAAGAGCTCTAAGATCATCCAGTCCAACCGTTAACTAAACATGGCCAAGTGCATCACTAAACCATGTCCCTCAGCACCACATCTTCATGTCTTTGAAACTCCTTCAGGGATGGTGACTCTACCACTGCCCTGGGCAGCCTGGGCCAGGCCTTGACAACCCTTTGGGGGAAGAAATTTTTCCTAATGTCCAACCTAAACCTCCCCTGGCACAACTTGAGGCTGTTTCCTCTTGTCCTATTGCTTGTTCCTTGGGAGAAGAGACCTTTCAGCAAGTTGTAGAGAGTGAGAAGGTCTCCCCTGAGCCTTTTCTCCATACTAAACAAAATAGAAGATACCAATAGTCTTTTTGATCACTTTTCAGTCCAAGATACTAACAAGTAGAGAACTCAATTTCTGCCAGAACAAGGATGTTGACAAGACCGTTGCTGTTCCTCTTCTCTCCATGTCACGTAGTTGAAGCTTTCAACCTTCTCTGTACCTCTTAGGATTAATGTGGGCTGTGCAGAGGCTGGTTGAGCAGATACTTTGTGACCTGCTTGTCTGTGGAGTGGACTAAGCTAGTCTTACCTACACTGCATTTCTCACTGACCTGAGTCAGTTAGGACTAAGTCTTCATTGTTTAGAACATTTGAAGTGTCATTTGAGTGTAGTTTTCTATCAGCCTTCTCAAAACACAAGTCTCAGCTAATCTCTTCACTATGTAGAAGAAATAACTTAAAATCATAGAATCACGGAATGATTTAGGCAGGAAGGGACCTTTCAAGGCTATCTGTTCCAGCCCCTCTGCAGTAAGCAGGAACATCTTCAACTAGATCAGGTTGCTCAGAGCCCCTAACAACCTGACCTGGAATGTTTCCATGGATGGGGCATCTTCTACCTCTGGACAACCTGGACTAGTGTCTCACTGAAAATTGCGATATTAAAAATGGTTATCAAGAAGCTTATGTAGTATTTTTAATTGTATTGATTCATTTTGGCATTAAGTGTCCTATTCCTTAGCCAAATTAATTCTTTGGTTGTTTCTTTTTCCCCTAGGCAAAGGCTATAGACCAGTTATAGTCTCTCCACCAGCCAGCCTCACTGTGATCCATGGTGGTGATGTGACACTCTATTGCAATGCCACTGGCCTACCTGCTCCTGCCATCCATTGGTATGACAGCAGAGGACTTATGACCAGCTCCCTTTCCCAGATGCCTCATTCAGAATCACAGAAACCTCCTCCAGCCATGCTGGGCAATGCTGGTTCAGAGCCCACCTCCTTCTTCATGTCTGCAGCTGGCTCGAGCTCATTGCATATCAGGAACATGACTCCTGAGCATGCTGGGGAGTACACGTGCGAAGCCATCAACGAGCATGGCTCTGTGGTGGCCAAGGCGTTCCTTACAGTTGGTAAGCTCGAAGCACAAAATAGCACAGTCGTTCTCTGGTTTAGGTGAGAAACATATCAAAATAAGAAATTCATAGCAGATAGGTCCTGTGGGGGTGTTGGGGAAGTGAAGGAGAGGAGGCTCAGCTGTCCTCGTGCCCCTGTACTTGGCACTGGTAAGGCTACACCTTGAATCCTGGGTTCAGTTTTGGGGTCCTCACTCTTAAGAAGGACATTGAGGTGCTGGAGTGTGTCCAAAGAAGGGCAATGAAGCTGGTGAAGGATGTAAAGCACAAGTTTTGTGAGGAGCAGCAGAGGGAACTGTGGTTGTTTAACTTGGAGAAAAGAAGGCCCAGGGGAGACCTTGTCACTCTCTACAACTCACTGAAAGGAGGCTGGAGTGAGGTGAAGGTTGGTCTCTTCTCCCGTGGAACAAGCCATAGGGTAAGAGGAAACAGCCTCAAGTTGTGCCAGGGGAGGTGTAGGTTGGACATGATGAAGAATTTCTTCCCTGAAAGAGTGGTTAAGCATTGGCCCAGGCTGCCCAGGGCAGTGGTGGAGTCACCATCTCTGGAGGGATTTAAAAGACATGTAGATGTGGTGCTGAGGGACATGGTTTAGTGATGCACTTGGCAGTGTTCGGTTAATGGTTGGACTGGATAGTCAGAGATCTTTTCCAAGCTTAGTGATTCTATGATTCTATGACTAGTTTTGCCACCTTAGGCAAAGGAAAAAGGTGTATTGCATGGACTTAGCACTCCTACATGTGATAAAAAAAATGTTCTGCGGTATTAATAACAGGTTTAAGCTCCCTTAAGTTCCCTTCACAAAAACAGATTTTTGGTTACTTAAGTTTCTCAGCTTCTTCAGCATCTTGCCCTAGTAAATTTGGCTGAATGTCAGTGGGGTTAAGGTCAGGGCATTTAATGTGACCACATATTTAAAATTCTTTATTACCAGCAGTTAGGTTTTGAAACTCATGTAAATAATATGAGAAGATGCTTAAAGCATCACTTAGAGGAAAGAAAGAAAGAAGAAACCTAAAGGAAGCGATCCCGGCATGTAGTTATCTAAATAAGTTATTGTTGGACCTTTCTGAGTGGAAACACAAAGCTAAATATCATCCCAGAATTCAGCCTGTCTCAACTAGAGCAATCCTACAGCTTTGCCTCCAAATTTTCTGGCAGTGAGTTCAATGTTAATGTTTTGTTTATTAGCTTTTATCGGTTTTAATACATTGTACTTGCTGCTGCTGGTGGTGCAGAACATGGCTAAGGCATTTGGTTTTGATATAAAAGTCTCTAAGTAGTTTCTGGGAGCTGTTAGGGTTTTAGAGCAGTTCCTAGCTGTGCCAAAAGCCATGCTCAAACATTTAGGTGTTTTAATGAAGCGTTTGTGGCATGTGACACTTCTGAAGCTCCTGGATTACTCCAGCTGTGATTCCAGGGCATTTCTTTGGTTGTAGGATCAACTTGAGCAACTCTCAGCCTCAGCAGCTTGTTCCCTTAGTTTCCCTTGTGCAAGTGCATAGTCAGAGCATTTTATTTGGCTGAAAAATGTATCTTTTTGTCTTCTTTCTGTTGGATCTACTCCATGACGTGATACATTGCGTGGTCTTAAAAGTGGACAGGGCCACTCAAGCTGCCATCCTAGCAAGAACCACCAAAATGTGAGATGATAGCCTCAGGATTGCTTCTTTTAGATTTTTTTGGACAGTTGTGGTGTTTCCATGCATGACCATAGCTTCCCAGGGCTACTAAACACTCAAAAATAACTTTTTATAATGGAAATAAAGGCCTCCAAGGAAGTCTGAGTAGCAGGTTAGTGCAAAACATAAGGAAAAAGTCTGCTTGGTGAGGGCTCTTCACCTTCCAAATGAGGCAGCTGAAGGGGAGACGTGATAGTCTGTAGAGCTCTAACATTACTGGATTAATACCCAGAATGGAGAATGTGAGTTAAATGTGTGAATACACTCTTCTAATGCCCAAATTTGGGACTTTATGCCTGTCTGTATCAGAGGTAGGATTTGGGGCATGTACAGCCTTTGGTCTGAGGCAGCTCAGTGCCACTCATGTTTCACAGTGGGGCTGGAAGGCCAGGGAAGAAGAGTAAGTCTCAGTGGCTGCTCAGGGGAAAGGAATGGCACTAAAAGCAGCAGTCAAAAAAAGTTGCACAATGACACAGCAGCAGGGAGAACTCTGTATGCTGGTTTATATGGGTAGCAATTATGCCAGAAAATGAGCAAAAAGAGCTTAGATCCAAAATGCTTAATCGAAATTTTTACCCAGGGACTGTTTTCCAAAACACCAGCACAAACTCCTTGCCAGTTGTTGACTCCTCACTCCCCTCTCACAGCAATAAACACAGCAAGGACTGCAGTCTGCTGTCACCAGCCTAAACCACAATTCATTCTCAGTGGACCCCAGAGTCCATTCCCCCATGCCGGCAGGCATCAAACCATGCCTTGCCCAGCCACAAAACCCCTGGGTTCACCACGCTGCCTTGGGCCTTCTGCCTTCTCGGGCGACTGAGGCATTTGTTTCCAACATCTGACAGTAGCAGATACTCTTTTGCTTGGAGATCATTCTGCGGATGTTTTAAGCAAACTCCATCTGGCTTTAGGGATGTCCTCCCTGCGTCATCGCCTTCTTCGCTCTCCAAACTTTGTGGCATTGCTAAATAAATAGAGAGGAACAAACAAGGAATGCTCACTGGGAGCGTGGCTTCAACTGGAGAAAGGAACTTTCCTTCCTAGCATTTGAAAAAAGTGGCCAAAAATAGCAGCCACACTTGCTGCTGGTATTTTAATGGGGGTTTGGAGGAATCTGAGTTGGTCAGGCTAACGCTTCCAAGCCTTTACATTCCCAAGGAATTTGTTTGTTTTGTAAACCAAGTTCCCTTCATTCTCTTCCCCTTTCAGACCCCAGCACATGACATAAACCTACACAAATCTGCAAGCAATGGACAGGGCTAAGAACATCTGGCAGGCCCAGCTCTGCAGCCTGCAACCTCGAGTTGCTGCACGGGTTCCCAAACATTCTGGGTTTCAGCACTGACATTTACTTGTCCTGGATGATCTCAGATGTCCAACCTGTCAACCCTTTCCTGCCTGGAATGCTGATGAGCCCTGCATCAGCCCAACAGGGCTTCTTTTGAACTACTGATACTATATGTTTTAACTTCTTTTTATACCAGGCAAAGTAAATAGGATGGAGGAGGCTGGAACAGGATTTCTAGACATGTATTAGTATTAAATTGCATGTTAGATCTGCCTGTAAACTGAGCTTATTCTCAGCATATATGTTCAGGTGAAGTAGTCGAGTTGTGCAGCTTTCAAAGCTGATTGAAATTACAGCTAAAACCTCAGAAAGTGAGGTAGGAGTATGTCCTCTTGTGTGCATGCAAGACTGGACCATGAAAAGTTCCTTGTGCAACCACATTCATTTAAATTTACTCCATTTGTGTCCCAAGTGTAGCCATGTATTTTCATTTTCTTTTAATGTGCATTGTCACTACTTAATCTGTTGGAGATACTAGGCAGACTGTGCATGCAGACATTGTGTGTTCAGGTTTTCTCTTTTTCCTACTGTGAAAAAAAACAACCAACCAAGTAACAGAAAACAACCCAAAAAAGGCTGCTTTGCTCTGAAAAGATAGCCAGTGCTGCTTTGCATGGGGCTCAGGTCTGCACAGGCACCTCTTCAACTGGCTTTTTGCATCAGGGCTTGTTTGCATCAGCCCAAGGATCTAACATACCTCCTCCCTTTGCAGCTTCTCTAGAAACTGGCACGGCAGCAGCAGCAATGGCTCCTGTGGAGGTCACCCACAGCAATGGAAGCGATGGTGCTTTTGGGACAGAAATGGTGACAGAAAAAGCCTTGCAGGGTGCTTCTCCCCCTGAGGCCCCGATCATCCTCAGCCCCCCACAGACGCCAAAGCCGGATGTCTACAACCTGGTGTGGCGCTCAGGGCGGGACGGGGGCCTGCCCATCAACGCCTACTTCGTCAAATACCGCAAGGTAGCCTTCCTCTGTAGTGTCAGAACAGGTGGGCTTCATGGGTTTAGCTTGATCAAATACGAAGGTGAACTAAAATTCCTGAGCCTATCTGCTTTGATCTGGCCAGGCTGGTTTGATGGAGCGAGGTCAGTGGGGTGAGGTTCAACAAGGTTAAATTCTGGGTCCTGCACTTGGATTACAACAACCCCATGAACACTCCAAGCTTGGGGAAGAGTGCATGGCAGAAAATGACTTGGAGGTGGTTTGTTGACACAGTCTGAAGATGAGCTAGCTGTGTGCCCAGGTGGCCAAGAAGGACAACAGCATCCTGGCTTGGATCAGCACTAGTGTGATCAGCAGGACTAGGGCAGGGATTTCCTCCTGTACTGGGCACTGCTGAGGCCACAGCTCAAATCCTGGGTTCAGTTTTAGGCACCTCACTGCAAGAAGGAAATTGAGGTGCTGGAGTGTGTCCAGAGAATGGCAACAGAGCTGGTGAATGGTCTAAAGCATAAATGTTGTAAGCAGCAGCTGAGGGAACTGAGGCTGTTTAGCCTGGAGTAAAGGAGGCTGAGGGGAGACCTCCTCACTCTCTAACTCTCTGAAAGGAGGCAGGAGCAATGTGGGGTTTGGTCTCTTCTCCCAAGTAACAAGCAATAGGACAAGAGGAAACAGCCTCAAGATGTGCCAGGGGAGGTTTAGGTTGGACATGAGGAACAAGTTCTTTCCTGAAAGAGTGACTAAGCATTGGGACAGGCTGCCCAGGGCAGTGGTGGAGTCATTCCCGGGGGAGTTTAAAAGACATGTAGATGTGGTGCTGAGGGACATGGTCTAGTGGTGACCTGGCAGTGCTGATTGATCGTTGAACTTGACCTTAAAAGTCTTTTCCAACCAAAGTCATCCTATCATGTCCTTTAAAATAATGTGTCGGCCGTGAGGTTCCTTAATCAGATTGTGAATCAAAGCAATGCTCTTTCCATTCATCCAAGAAAACAGTTTTCTGCGTGGCAGAGCTGTTTGGTTTATATTTCATAAGCTTTTTAATCCTCTACATCCTGATCTTGTCTTGGCCTGTAGGGAACGCTTAGATTTTTGACCTGAAAACCTGGTGCCAAAGCCTGTTGATACAATTTCTCATCCAAAGGTTGTTGGTTCACTGAAAGCTCTGAATATTCTTTGACCTCTTTGATGCTTACCCTTCCCTCACAACATTCCTTTCCATGCTAGATGTGTGCACCGGCACATTTCTCAGTAGGGTTTTTAGGGTGGTATTCTCTTTGTGTCATTATTTTATTGATTTCCCTCTTTGAAAGAGAAAAAAAATAATTGGGGGAATAAAAGCCTTCTGGTTGCTTCAAAAGAAAATACTTGAACAAAGACCTCAGGCATAACATTGGATAATCCACAGCATTTAGATCTGCTTTCCATGTTTTATTAAAGTCTTATATTGTTTAGTAGTTTATTTTTTGTGGAATCTATGTCTTTTCCTTTGAGATTTTGGGTAATGTTTCATGCAAAGGTCAAGCATTAGGAGACTACACTGTGTCTCTTCCCTTTCTTAAATGGAGCTGGTGATTTCACTGCTTTTAAATAGAAAAGGGGAAACATGCATTAATAAACCCCCAAATCTTTGGTCTCCCTGCAGACTGCTTTTTCCAGTCTCAAGAAGTAACTGAGGCTTGCTTTTTCTTGCTCTTTTTAGCCAATAAATGTTTTTAAATGCTTAAGCAGTCCTACAGTCTCTGTCCTACTCCAACTACAGGAGGCATCGGGCTTACAGGCTGTTGTCCTGCTGGGGGACTTATCTATCTGGACTTGTGCAAGGCCTTTGACACAGTGCCCACAACAT
>VWZO01014890.1:77227-117218 GCA_013396975.1 Bucco capensis
GACAGGCTGAGGGAGCTGGGATTGTTCAGCCTGGAGAAGAGAAGGCTTCGGGGAGACCTAGTAGTGACCTTCCAGTACCTAAAGGGAACTTACCAGAAAGCTGGAGAGGACCTGTTTGCAAAGGCCTGGAGTGAAAGGACAAGGGACAATGGTTTTAAATTAGGGAAGAGTAGATTTAGACTTGATATTAGGAAGAAGTTCCTCACCACAAGGGTGGTGGAACACTGGCCCAGGTTGCCCAGGGAGGTGGTTGAGTTCCCATCCCTGGAGGCATTGCAGGTGAGGCTTGCCAGGGCTCTGGGCAAGCTGATCTAGTTGGGGATGTGCCTGCCAACTGCAGGGGGGTTGGACTAGATGAGCTCCAGAGGTCCCTTCCAACCCAAATGATTCTATGATTCTATAAAAGCTGGGATGGCTGAGGGAACATATCTTTCTCATGAGGGTGTTGGGTTCAGCCCTTTAATGTCACACACAGCTGCCAGCTAAAGGCTGATGAAAGCTTTTAAACTCATTTGGTCTCTTGCTAGTTTTAGCCACAAGTGGTAATGACCATTTTTTTACAAAAATAAGCACACATGGAGAGGGAAAATAAGTCAAGTTTATTGAAGGAGCACCATGAATCACAGAATCCCAGCATGGTGGGGGTTGGAAGGGGCCTCCCTGTTCCAGCAGGGTCACCCAGAGCAGATTGCCCAGAATCACATCCAGGTGGGTTTGGAATCTCCCCAGAGAAGGAGACTCCACAACCACTCTGGGTAGTCTGGGTCAGGGCTCTGGCACCTTCACAGGAAAGAACTTTTTCCTCCTGTTCAGGTGGAACCTTCTCGGTTCCAGTTTGTGCTCATTGCCCTTTGCCTCTTCAGTGGGCACCACTGAAAAGAGTATGGCCCCATCCTCTTGCCCCCACCCTTTTTATCTCTTGCTCAGCATTGAGCAGCTCCCCTCTGGCTCTGCTCTTCTCCAGGCTAAGCAGTCCCAGGGCTCTCAGCCTTTCTTCTTCCCAGAGATGTTCCAGTGCCCTCAGCATCTTGGGAGCCTTTGCAGGACTCTCCAGTAGTTTCTTGTCTCTCTCTCTTGCACTGTGGAGCCCAGACCTGGACCCAGGATGCCAGATGTGGCCTAACTAGGTCAGAACAGAGCGGGAGGAGAACCTCCCTCAACCTGCTGGCCACACTCTTCATGCATTCCATTAAGAGGACCATTGGCCTTCTTGGCCACAAGGGCACATTGCTGGCTCATGTGCAACTTGCTGTTCATGAGCACTCCAAGGTCCTTCTCTGCAGAGTGAAGGTTGTTGCAAAAGTGCTGATCTGTATAAGAAGTACTTGGAGACAAACTGTAGGTAGATACAGGAAAATGTGAAGAGTTTTGGCAAGTGACTGAGGTCCTTTGCTTGTGTGTGGCAGTGATGATGAGTGCTTTGAGTATAACCTTGTGTTCTAAGTCATTCTGATATTGAGCTTTCTCCCCCTGTCCCTCACAGCTGGAGGACAGCGTCAGCACGGTGGGAAGCTGGCACACAGTGCGTGTCCCTGGCAGTGAGCACGAGCTGTGCCTCACCGAGCTGGAGCCTGCCAGCCTCTATGAAGTTCTGATGGTGGCGAGGAGTGCTGCTGGTGAAGGGCAGCCTGCTATGCTAACATTTCGCACCAGCAAAGGTAGGTGCAGCACAATGTTCCCTGTGTCTGCCACTCTCCAGAGGACATTTATTTGGATTACATCAGCTGCATGTTGTCTGCAAAGCCATATATGAAATGTTCTGCAGTTTAATTGCTAAAGAACAGCCTCTAACAGCTAAAATAGCTGTAGGGCAAAATTTTCTGAGCGTTACCAGGGCTGTTGGGAAGTAGAAGCTATTAAAAGCTTGATAATATTACTTTTGGGATGATGATTAAGGTTCCTTTCAAGGTAAGTCAGGGATTAGTCTGTCCTTGTTCAGCTTTTACAGTTTCACAGAAGAAACTGTGCATCACCAGGTTTTCATATTTCAACAAAACTACTTTTGGTTTCCTTTGTGGACAACTCAGTGAAAATCTCTGCTGTTTTGATGGTTGCATGCAGACAGCAACAAGCAGAAGAGCTTCTCTAATCAAAGCAATATTTTCTTTCAAGCTTGGATGCTGCTGGCTGGACTCTTAAGCATGCAAAATTCAGATCTTTTTCATATTAGATCAACTCCCCTGCAGTCAGCGTTCAACCAGATGAAGTTGCTGAGAACCCCAGACAACCTGACCTGGAATGTTTCCAGAGGCGGGGCATCTCCCACCTCTCTGGGCAACCTGGGCCAGTGTTTCACTACCTTCAGCATAAAATGTCTTCCTTCTCTCTAGTCTGAATCTCCCTCTTTTAGTTTAAAACCATCCCCCCTTGTCCTGTCACACTCTGTCCCCACCTTTCTTAGAGAACCCATAATTTAATGTATTAATAAAATCTCTGAATTCGTGATACATATGTACTGCCACAAGCCAAAAGGCCACTCAGCCCAGTGTCCTGGGTCCAGCACTGGTCAGACACAGCTTCCATAGCATTTTTCACAGAATCCCAGCATGGTGGGGCTTGGAAGGGACCTCTGGGGATCATCTAGTCCAGCCCCACGGCTAAAGCAGGGTCACCCAGAGCAAGCTGCCCAGTAGTTTCTTGTGTCTCCTGAGTTCTCTGGAGCCCAGAACTGGGCCCAGGACTGCAGATGTGGCTTCACCAGGACAGAGAGGAAGGAGAATCTTCCTCAACCTGTTGGTCACGCTCTTCATGCGTTTTTTTATTGAACCTGTTTCTCTGTCCCTGGATTTCCTGTGCCATTTTCAACCCTTATTGTGATTTTGTGATGCCAGAGGGCTTTGAAACCCAGGCTGGAGCCAGCAGCACCGCCACAAAGTGCAGGGCTGCAGATGTTAGTGAGTGAGCATGTTATGAGGGGCAGTGAACAGCATTTTCTTACCCAATTCCTGTGTTATCAAATATTTCTTAGACAGAACATCGTCCTCAAAAAATACCCAGGCTCCCTATCCACCTGCAGGCATTCCCAAGTACCCTGTCATCCATGAAGGGACCAATAACTTCGGTGTCATCCTTCCCGAGCAGTCTCGTCACAGCGGAGGTAAGTCAGTGGAGCTTCTGTAAGCTATGTGCTCAAAAGCTTTTACAAACAGATGCATCAAAGTTCACTTGTCTTTATTACTGCTCTGAGTGATTGTATTGCCTTCTCTGTGTCCTGCCTTGGCTTCCTTGATACATGTATTTTTCCTCTGCTATGAGTAAAGTCAGATGTCTGCCAGATTTTCTGTTCTTCCCTGTTTCTGCAGTAAAAGATCACAGTTTTGGAGATTAATTATTGCAGTCAGGAAGTTAGCATTATATGTATCTGGCTTGCTACCTCAGGTTTCCACAGCAACCTTGTCACTAAGTAGCAGTGTTTAAAGCCTTCAGCATCTGTGGTGGGTATTTGACGCTATGAATTTAGCAAATATGTGCCCTGATCTAACGAACATAGAATATTGCGAAGGGTGCTGTCAGCTGCAGATGTGGTTCTCCAAATGTAAGACTTTCACATGTTCTTGCTGCTTGTTTTTAAACCTTTTGCTATATGCTCTGATTTTCTCTTCTGTTCCATTGTGAAAGATTCAGAGGAAGAAAGGAAATGGGAGATTCCTATGTCAGAGTTGTGAGAGTGGATTGTATCTGCTCTGAATGTTTTCCTGGGGCTTCCCAGGCATAGGCTTACTTCTGATAGCAAGAATCATAGAACGATAGAATTGTTTTGGTTGGAAAAGGCCTTTAAGATCATCCAGTCTAACCATTAACCAGCACTGCCAGTTCACCACTAAACCATGGCCGTCAGCACCACATCTACACAGCTTTTTAAACTCCTCCAGGGATGGCGACTCCACCACTGCCCTGGGCAGCCTGTCCCAAAGCTTAGCCACTCTTTCAGGGAAGAGATTGTTCCTCATGTCCAACCTAAACCTCCCCTGGTGCAACTTGAGGCTGTTTCCTCTTGTCTTATTGCTTGTTCCTTGGGAGAAGAAACCTACCTCCACCTTGCTGCAACCTCCTTTCAGGAAGTCATAGAACGTGAGAAGGTCTCCCCTGAGCCTCCTTTTCTCCAGGCTAAACAACCCCAATTCCATCAGCCACTTCTCTTAAGTCTTGTGCTGAGCAGATACAACCACTTCCCAGTAGTTGTGATTTTTAGCCTGTTTTCCAGTGAAAACAGCATGTTCTTTTTGTCCTCAACCCAGCCTTTGAACTCATTGACCTGATTCAGGAAAATTGACTCAGGAACTGAGACCTCAAAGGTGATTTGATGTCTAAAGCTTGGGTAAAATCAAAGGGGAGGGGAGAGGTTTATTAATAGTGCAGGTGAGGAGTGTTGCATGCTGGTGACATTGCTAATATCAGAGGAGCCACAGAGAGGGACTCAGCTACAGGTGCTCAGCCTGTTTCATGCCCCAAAGGTCCTGGCTCATTGTTCCTTGCTCAGTTCCTCTTCTCAGCAGCAACTGGCTCTGTGTTAATGAGCACAAGGTAGTTTAGTAAAGCTCTTGTTGGTTATGAGAATAGTTATCACCAGGTTTACTAACACCACCTCTTTCTGTTCTCTCTGTTCCACTCCACTGCTGTCTGTAACTTCAAGTGAGGTCTGTAAGTATATCCTTTGTTGCATGCTTTGTTTGTGCTTTGCTTTTGTTTCTCTGGTGACACAGTGCCAGAGAATGTGGATAGGTTGAAGTCTCCTTGGGTCTGGGGAAATTTTGGGGTTTTGAAAAGGATAATTTTCCCTGTTTGCATAGTATGTGTTTCTGTTTCCACATAGGGATGCTTGGGGTAGTGCAACACCATATCTTTTTTTGATTATGATGTTGATAATTCATTCCTCTGTTTTCTGCTCTTCAATCATCTTTTCCAGAAGAGTAAGGGGAGTATTTATTGCAGGAGGCTTTCAGACTCTCCTTGTTAAGTCTAATATAACCATCAGCAACTAGTTTAATCAGTTGCTACAGAAAATGAAGTTTCTGCTGACTCTAATCCTCTTGTAACTGAATTTCTCATCTCAGTTCCAGAAGCTCCTGACCGACCCACGATCTCCACAGCATCCGAATCATCTGTCTATGTCACGTGGATACCACGAGCAAACGGAGGCTCCCCCATTACTGCCTTCAAAGTGGAGTACAAACGCCTGGGTCGGAACAGCGACTGGCTAATTGCAGCTGATAACATTTCCCCTTCCAAGCTGTCAGTGGAAGTTCGGAACTTGGAGTCAGGTATTAAAAATAGTCTTTCCTTCACCTCTGCTCTTATTGCTGTTGTCTTTGCTTAGGTGGCTGCACTCCTCCTGAGAGAATACTGCAACTCTTTGGTTGTCTCATTTAAATTTTGGCTTGGATTACTCTGTTCCTAGTCAGTTAGGGAGTTTTTGTGTGCAATAGGAGCTCATTACATGAATTCAAGTTGATTTCTGGCTTTCCAAGTGGAAAAAAAAGCCCCACAATAATTTAATACTTATTGATCTGTTGAGGAGAGTTGTGTATTATTGTTATTTTTAACTTAATTATACTTCTAGTAAGCACTCAAAATGCAAAAAGAGAAAAAGACATTAAAGGGAAAACATCTGCCCTGATTTCTCCCTGAAAGCTTGAGGAAGGAGTGCAAGGGCAAGGGAAATGTGTGACAGTGGGTATCCTTTGAAGCATCTTCTGAGTGCCCACCGGTTTTAGGGACTTCTCAAGGTGATGAAGGCATCTCCATCTCTCTGTGTAAGATGGATTTTTCTTGAGTGAATATCCCTCATCATTTTTAGAAGCTGTTTATATTTCTGATTTCCACATTAGTCTGTGGCAATAAGTCCTACTTCTAATTGGATGTTGTGCAAAAGCACTTCCTAATCTGTTTAGTCTCTCCTTGAATCTTCTTTCTAGCGCTTGTTTTGCTACAATGTCTTCTTTCTTTCACTTCTTCCCTTAAAAGGAGAAATGTATAGGTTCCGTGTGATCGCTGTGAACAACTATGGGGAGAGCCCACGCAGTGCTCCCTCTCGCCCGTACCAAGTCAGCGGGTTCACCAGCCGCTTCTCCAGCCGCCCTATCACAGGACCTCACATTGCGTATACCGAAGCCATCAGCGACACCCAGATCATGCTGAAGTGGACAGTAGGTGTAATTGTCTCTTGCTCTTCTTGCAGTTGCAGGCCAATTTTTACTGCTGTGGCTCATAAAAGTCAGGATTTAGAACTGATGGCAGAGTAATGAGTGGTCGTTCCCCTCTCTGAGACTCAGATGATCTTGTTCCCAGAAGAGATTTAAGATAACTTCATGCTTACAATGCCATTCAGTGTGACCTGGGCAGGCTAGGAGTTGGGCAGAGCAAAACCTCATGAAATTCAACAAGGGCAGGTATAGGGTAATGCAGCTGGGGAGGAATAACACCGTGGACTGGTACAGGTTAGGGATTCATCTGCTGGAAAGCAGCTCTGTGAAAAAAGACCTGGGTGTCCTGGTGGCCAGTGAGTTGACCATGAGCCAGCAATGTGCCCTTGTGGCCAAGGCAGCTAATGGTATCCTGGGGTACATGAAGAAGATTGTGGCCAGCAGGTCGAAGGAGGCCATCCTCCCCCTCTGCTCTGCCCTGATGAGGACACATCTGGAGTATTGTGTCCAGTTCTGGTCTCCTCTGTTTAAGAAGGACAAGTAGCTCCTGGAGAGGGTAGGAGAAGGGCTACAAAAATGATATGGGGACTTGAACGCCTGTCTTATGGGGAAAAGCTGAGAGAGCTGGGGTTGGTTAGCCAGGAGAAGACTGAGGAAGGATCTTACCAATACTTATAAATACTTAATGGGTGGGTATCAGGAGGATGAGGCCAGGTTTTTTTCCAGTGGTGCCTAGTAACAGGACTAGAGGTAATGGGCAAAAACTAGAACACATGAAGTTCTATCTAAACATAAGGAGGAGTTTCTTTACTTTGAGGGTGGTGGAGCACTGGCCCAGGCTGCCCAGAGAGGTAGTGGAGTCCCTGTCTTTGGGGATATTCAAAACCCACCTGGGCACTATCCTGTGCAACCTGCTCTAGGTGAATCTGCTCTGGCAGGGAGATTGGACTAGATGATCTCCAGAGGTCCCTTCCAACCCCTAACATTCTGTGATTCTGTAATTGGGTAACTTAATACGCCATGTGCCTCTGGAGCCCCTTTCCAAACCCTTTTTCTTACTCCTTGGCAGCCCTGTGGGTTGTTTTCTCCCTTTTGTGCTGTCTCCCAGCCTCCCTCTGCCTTGCTCTCCCATTCCAGCTCCCTAGGGATGCCAGGCACCACCTCCTCAGGTTACACCAGATGTGAGCCCAACTGGCAGCTCCAGTGAGAGGTTGCAGCCGCCTTCATCCACCTGCTTTGGCGCAGACATACTGAGAGGCACCAGTGGGCTTAACTCCATCCAAAACCTTTTTCATGCCATGAGTTGTGAGCAAATTGGCTTCGTTTCCTGCAATTCCTGCTGCTTTTGTCAATCCAGGCTGGGGTGGCTGGAAGTGAGAGCTGCATTTAAAGCCTGCTGCCTTCCCTTGCCTCCAGTGGAAGTTCCACCTTAGAGAAATGTTTTTCCTTTCCCCTGTTACCTAGTCTTTTGTAAACAAGCACTTTAAAGTCCTTACTGAAACCCACAGAAATTCTTTGCTCTTGTTTTGAAATCTAACCCCCTGGTATACTTAGGAGGATTTAACATGCAGAGTTCCTAGTGTTAGTTTGCTCTGCTTGCTCAGCCTTAAGAGATGTTAAGGATAATAAACTTAAAATAACCTCTGGGTCCTCAAGAGGCTGCATAACTTCAAGTAAAATATTCTTGAGCTGAATTTTAGAGTGATCTTAACTCTTTCTGAAGTAAAAATGGTCTGAACTTCTCCATTTCCCCCAGTCACATGAATTCTCAGGCTGTTTGTGGTCAAACCCTAATTGAGGGTTTGGAAAGTGATGTGGGAGTGAAGTGTCATCCCCAGCTCAGCCTCTTGTCCCCTTGCTGCCCTCCTTGTTTCAGCTGGTTTCTAGGCAAACCTCCATTCCACAACCTTATTAAAAAAGCACATATTTCATGGTGATAAGACGTTCAGTGATGACAACTCCACAGGACTCGACATTTTTCTTCTCTAACACAATCTTTTAACATTCTCCTTTAGTATATTACATCCAGCAACAACAACACACCCATCCAAGGCTTTTACATCTATTACCGGCCTACGGACAGCGACAACGACAGTGACTACAAGAGGGATACTGTGGAAGGTATGGTGCCATGGATGCAGGCTGGATCCTGCTCCCTGCTGGGGAAGAGCATTGTGTAGCCGTGTTGGCTGTGTTTATGTGAAATCTAAACTGCTTTTTGCAAACTCTGTCTTCACCATATATCTCACAGCAGTAATGATCTCAGCTACATAACATCAAGTTCTGCCCACACATGAACTTGTTTCTTCGTTCTAAAGCCTCTTCTACATGGAAACTTCAGGATTAAATGCTGGGTTTAGATTTGTCCTGTTAAACTGCTCTAAGTCCTTAATGTAGGTCGATTTTAAACTCAGTTTAATGTAGGTTGATTTTAAACTGAGATTTAGGCCAGGGTAGCTGTATCTGTACGAATAACTAACTGGCTTTACCTTGTATGTAATCGCCCTCCTCTGCTTTTACCTTGCCTAATTGTTTATCCTACTCTAAGGAAGGCACTTTTAGCCTCAAGTGCTGCCATACACTGCAAACGCAGGTATGTTTGTGCTTCATTTTGCCTTTTAATCAGGTTATTTTTTTTCCCCTGTACATATTAGATCATCATTTTCCTGGAAGAAATTATTAGATAATGTCTACATTAGTCCAGAAGTGGAAAACTCCTTTAAAAATATTTTACTTATTGCTTAGGCTGAGTAAGTGCAGTGATCTCATTCTGTCCCAATGACGTTCATTATTCCCCCCATCCCATTTATTTTGGTTAAAGAGGAATGGACCTTTATTTTGAAAACTTTCCCCTGCTAGACAATACTCCACATGATACTTTAATGTGTCACAAACTCCTGTACACTCTAAAGCTATTAAAGAAGCAGTTTCCACTCGGGATCGCTTTAAAGAAGCTTACACAGTCTGCACCTTTATCTGGAAATGTATTTTAGCCTTTGCTAGGCAGGGCTTGTATGTTTATAAATCTCAGGCAGTTAACTGAGCAGTTAGTTGTTCAGTGTAGTGCTCTGAAATCAGCGTGTTCCTGATTTTTTTTCCGAGCACTGTGTGTGTGTGTGTGTGTGTATTGAACTCTTTGTGGCAGTCTGAAACCATTAGCAGCTGCTCTGCTCCACCAGAGCCTGCAACAGAAACTTCAGCTTTTCTGTACTGTGCTCCCCTAAATTAGCTTTTTGGGGGCAGGGGAAAGAAAAGAGCTATTTTCAATTAAAGTGTGATTGGACGCATTTGATGTGAGATATATGGAGAAACACGTGACTGAAGGTATTTTTGCCATAAATCACTTGCTCTTCACTTCCCCCCCTCCTCAGTTACCTTTGAATTAATCTGTCTGGTTTTTTACAAGGAATTTTATCTTGAAATGACTGCATGAGTTGTGGAAAAAGTGGTGTGATGCCTGTGTTAGCTAAGTACTTGCCATAGGCTTTCCTTACTGTTTCCTGTTAAGTCTTGTCTTTTGAGACATTCAAAACTGCACAGAGGCTTTTTTTCTCTCTTTATAAATGCAGCTACAGGCGAAATCAGATTTTATTGAAAGCAAAAGGCTTGCCTCAGATGGCTCCTCGGTATCTCTCAGCAAAAGCAAAGCAAAGCCAAATCAGCCCTGCTCGGCCTCGATGGTCTGAATTTCTCTGTTTGGAGGGTCGTGGAGATTGAATTTTAAATGTAAATGCAATCTGATGTCAGTTGTTTAAATGTTTTTCCTTGCTAATGGTGCAAGAGGACAGTTAAGAGTGCTTGTGCTGATTCCAGTCCCTCTAATGGCTTGAAGCCGAAACCTAAAACCTGGTGTAGTAATTATCGAAAGGAATGCTTGGGGGTGGGGGCGGCGGGAAAAGCCAGAAGGAATTTGGGAAAACGTGCGATTTCAGGCAAGGCTGGGTCCAGCCTCAGCCAGGGCTCCTCTGCCCTCCTCTCACATGGGACACCCAGCCTGCAAGGAGCACAGAGCTTGGACCGTGCCATGTGCCCCCTCCCAAAGCAAGATGGGGTCCTCTAGAGTACTTTCTCCCCCTTCTTCGGTGGAACACCTGGGCTTGGGTCCTGGAGGGGTTGGAGCAGAGCCGTGGTGACAGGCCCCGTCGGCCAGGTGGGTTTTATTAATGCTTAAATCAGTAGGTGGTATGACAGTTCCTTAGGAACAGTGGAAACAGTTCAAGGTGATATTTTCCAAGAAGGATTAAGAGCCCTCAAAGAGTTAATTAAACTCCCTACCAAAAAAAAAAAAAAAGTTTGCTGTTTATTAAAGTTTTTCACAAGCCTGTGAAAGTAAAAACTGAGAGTGATTTATACCAAAGTGCTTGGTACTTCAGGAGGGTGTCTAAATGAAATGTTGGCTGGCAGCCAGAGATGACAAACCCTCCCTGTTAGAGAAGATTGCTTGGCTGGGGATGGGTCTCTGTAGGGGCAGACAGCACGAGAGGCAGCCTCGCTGTCTTCACTCGCCTTTACAAAATGCACATTCAATTACTTGTGGTTTTGGTGAAGTTGAGCAACGCAGAGGAATCCTTCCTGCGAGCTTCGGTGGGTGCCTTGCGTCTCAAGGGATCCCACGGGATCGCAGGCTGTTAGAGAGTCTTGTCACGGGGAGGTTTTTCTGCTGTGTCAGGATTAATCTGTTTTCTATGTCAGTTTTTCCTTGTTATTTGTCCAGTATATTGTAAATAGCCACCATAACCCATGCTAAACCTGTCCCTTCAGAAGTTTGTTGTTTAAGATGCACAGAGCAGCTGTTGATTTTAAATGTAGAGATGCTGGAAACTTGGATGCCTCTTTTATTCAGAGGCATATGAAAAAAAGAAGTTTAGTAACTTCTGGGGTTTGTAGGGATTTAAAAATAAATTGAAAACACAAAAACCCCCACTACTAATCATAAAAAAATTCTTCTGACAATATTTTGCAATAAAATGCAAGTCTTATGATTTCATTTGAGTCCATAAATGGTTAATAAAGACTTTAGTGCTTCATTTTAGAGAGAAAGATGCTGTGATACACTTGTACCTAATTCTGGCTT
Organism: Bucco capensis; assembly: GCA_013396975.1. Lineage (NCBI taxonomy): Eukaryota > Metazoa > Chordata > Aves > Piciformes > Bucconidae > Bucco > Bucco capensis. Next base: position 88,445 of record VWZO01014890.1, read on the forward strand.
ATAAGAGTAAATGAAACACAGCCAATGTATTTTTTTCTTCCCCCACCCAGGTACGAAGCAGTGGCACTTGATAAACCACCTGCAGCCAGAAACCTCCTATGACATCAAAATGCAGTGCTACAACGAGGGGGGCGAGAGCGAGTACAGCAACGTGATGATCTGTGAAACCAAAGGTGAGTGCTGCAGCTCCTCGCCAGCAGGACCCTGGGAAGGTGCTGGTTTGGAGCACCAAACATCTGCTTCACTGAATTTTCTCTGCAGTGCAAAAGTCAGCTGCACTGAAGGCCATAATTTTCTGGAATGTTTTGGAGGATTGTTTTGTCTTCTGAAGTGCAGATTGTGTTGAACATATGGAAACTGATACCTTACACTCCAGAGCAAGGCTCTTAGCAAAGCTCTGCAGATTTCCCTGGCCTGAGAGAGATTTGTAGCTGTGGGCTGCAGAATCCCAGAATCCCAGCACGGTGGGGGTTGGAAGGGACCTCTGGGGATCATCTAGTCCAAGCCCCTCCTGCTCCAGGATGGTCACTTTAGAGCAGGTTGCCCAGGATCACATCCGGGTGGGTTTGGAATCTCTCCAGAGAAGGAGACTGCACCAGTACAGTCTCTGGGCACCAATGAAAAGTCTGGCACCATCCTCTTGCCCCCTTTAGCTCTTGCCCAGCATTTAGAAGATCCCCTCTGGCTTTGCTCTTCTCCAAGCTAAGCAACCCCAGGGCTCCCAGCCTTTCCTCCTCCCAGAGATGCTCCCGTCCCCTCAGCATCTTCATAGCCTGCACTGGACTCTCTTCAGTAGTTCCTAGTATCTGTTGAACTGAGGAGCCCAGAACTGGCCTCAGGACTGCAGATGTGGCCTCACTAGGACAGAGCAGCAGGGGGTTGGGGTGGTGCCTTTTTTCTGCTGTGCTGATAAGCCTCTCCTCAGGAGACAACCATGCTCTTGAAGATGACAGCATTGATTTATACGTCTGTTTTATATCTTTGGGGTTCTGTGACACATTGTGTAAGTGCAGACCACAGCAATTGATGGTTGTGTTGTGTTGGCTGCCTCCATCACTAATCCTGCATACCTCTGGCACAAAGTTTGTACTGTTCTCTGGAAGTGTCAGATATGGCAGTCACATTTATTTTGCAAAGAATTCCTGTCTCCTTTAATCTCTAAACCCAAGTAAGGCTGTAAAGGGAAAACGCAGACAGCAAACTTCAAATGCAGTGCTATGAAAAAGTGTTTTCAAACAAAAAAATGCCCTCGAGGAGCGGAAACATCAAAATTTAGTAGTGAAGCCTTTGAAAGAAGGGCTAGGAGCTGCAGGGCTCCAGGCTATGCACACACTTGGTTTTCCTCCTGCAAGAAACTTAACTTTCCTCCCTAATATTCAAATTGGCAAGATGTAATCTGCCATTCATACTGATTCTTCTTTAAAATGCATAACAGGGTGATCCAACTTTTCTAAGATACCTGCATGGAAGTGCTTATGCCTCTGACCAGCTTCACTCCTAAGCCAGGCACCTCTTTTAGTGTCAAATGAAATGAATTTGAGCTGAAAACTAACAGAATTCTAACTCCTGGATTAAACCAGCATCTTGTTTGCAGTGATTTTCTGTTCAGCCTTTAGTATCTTCAACAGGATGGTTTTGGAGAGAGGGTCAGCAGGATTCATATCAGGTAAAAGTAGGTCATCTGGCAGCAGTTATGCGATAGAAATGCACATTGTGGTTTTCCCAGACCTCAGGAGTGGAAAGATTTGTGCTCTTCAGCGCAGCTCTAGCCACACATGTGTTGAGTTGCTCGTTAAGGTTGTGAGTGACCTCAATGAGAGGGTTAGTGAGCTGGATAATGACCATTTTCCAAGGCAAATAGTTATTACCCAATAGCAGTTGGCCTTCTCATTATGGGTTTTAGTACTGACTTGGAAGCTTTCTCTTTGAGGCACTGGTGATCTAACTCAAAACTAATTATTTTCATTTCATAATGAAAAAACACATCTAGCACTGGTTCCCATGCTTGTCTCTTATTTCCTCCAGTGAAACGCACACCAGGAGCATCTGAGTATCCAGTGAGGGACCTGAGCACACCACCCAATGCCCCTGACAGCCTTGGGGGAGGCGGAGCTGGCCCTTCCCATGGCCCCATTCGAAGCAGCGACATGCTGTACTTGATCGTGGGCTGTGTCCTGGGCGTGATGGTTCTTATCCTCATCATCTTCATTGCCATGTGCCTGTGGAAGAATCGCCAGCAGAACAGCATGCAGAGTGAGTTATGCTTGGTTTCATAGAACTGTTAAGGTTAGAAAAGACCTACAAGATCATTGAGTGCAACCATTAACCTAACGCTACCAAATCACCACTAAACCATGTTAATCAGCACCACATCTACATGTTTTTTGAACACTTCCAGGGGTGGTGATTCCACCACTGCTCTGGGCAGCCTGTCCCAATGCTTAGGCACTCTTTTCAGTGAAAAAATTTTCCTAATATCCAACCCAAACTTCCCCTTGCACAACTTGAGGCTGTTCCCTCTCGTCCTGTCACTTCTTCCATGGAAGAAGAGACCAACTCCCACCTTGTTCCACCTTCCCTTCAGGGAGCTGTAGAGAGTGACAAGGTCTCCCCTCAGCCTCCTTTTCTCCAGGCTAAACAATCCCTGTTCACTTAGCAGCTCCTCACAACACTTGTACTCTGGAACCTTCACCACCTTCATTGCCCTTCTCTGGACACACTCTAGCATCTCAATGTCCTTGCAGTGAGGGCCTCAAAACTGAACCCAGGATTTGAGCTCTGGTCCCAGCAGTGGCCAGTACAGGAGGACAATCCCTGCTCTAATCCTGCTGGCCATACTAGTGCTGATCCAAGCCAGGATGCTGTTGGCTTTCTTGGCCATCTGGGTACACTGCTGGCTCATCTTCAGCTGCTGTAAACCAACACCTCCAGATCCTTTTCTGCCAGGCAGCTTTCCAGCCACTCTGCCCTAAGCTTGGAGTGTTCATGGGGTTGCTGTGATCCAAGTGCAGGACTCAGCACTTGGCCTTGTGGAATCGTGTTGAACAGTGTCATCCCATCAGCCTTGGCCCATTGATCCAGCCTGGCCAGATTCCTCTGTAGACCCTCCCTACCCTCCAGCTGATCAACGCTCCCACCCAACTTGGTGTCATCTGCAAACATACTTAGATTGTCCTCGATCATCTTGTCCAGATCATTGGTAAAGACAATAAAGAGAACAGAACCAATACTGAGCCCTGGGGAACACAGGGTTCATGATGAAAATATTATTTAAGTACTCCTAGTACCATCCATGTTGCATTATATGAATGGAAGCAGTTACCTGCTATAAGGCATTTATGTAGAGACTTGTACTTCCTAGGTGCACTTTTAGTGAAGCTGGGAGGTTTTTTTAAGAGCAACAAAGTTGCCATTTCTTTGCATTGATGTTCACTGTGTTGCTGCACAGTTGTGCTGCAGTTTTACCCGAAGAATGGTTTGTGAAGTTCCTGGGCAAAGTTTCTTCAGCTTATGTTTAACTTTAAGGGGTCTAGAGGGGTCTACAGCACAAGTTTTGTGAGGAGTGGCTGAGGGAACCGGGGTTGTTTAGCTTGGAGGAAGATCTCCTTCTTGCTCTTGACAACTCCCTGAAGGGAGGTTGGAGTGAGGTGGAGGTTGGTCTTTTCTTCCAAGGAACAAGTCATAGGTCAAGAGGAAACAGCCTCAAGTTGTGCCAGGGGAAGTTTAGATTGGACATTAGGAAAAATTTCTTCCCTGATAGGGTTGTCAAGCCCTGGCACAGGCTGCCCAAGGCAGTGGAGGAGTCACTGTCCCTGGAGGGGTTTAAAAGATGTGTAGATGTGGTGTTGAGGGACATGGTTTAGTGGTGACCTGGCAGTGCTGGATTAACAGTTGGACTTGAAGAACTTAAAGGTCTCTACCAACCTTTTTGATTCCATGATTCTGTGATTCTACTGAGTGCAGTGGGAGAAATCATGTTTAATCATAAGAACTTACTAAAATGTGGAGGCTTAAACCCTGTATCTCTCTTTCTCTCTCTTTGGAAAGAAAAAGAACTTGCAGCACTTGGAGGACAAGTCCCTTATTACTTCTCCATCCCTCCACAATCAAGTCGAGCTCAGCATCCAGATCTTTTAGAAGTGTTAATAAGGAAAAGCTTCCAGTTTGCAATTAGAACCTTCCAGCAGATGTGCTGGAAATTGAACTTTGCAGGGTGCTGTGTACCCATCAAATGGTTCTGTGCCAGTGGAATCTCCACACTAGTCTTTTCTGTCCTAATGCATGGTTCAGCCTTGCTCCTTCCCTGCCAGTGGTTATTTTTAAATGTCCTTACTCTCTGGCAAAGAGAAATGAAACAAAACCTCTTGTGAGATAAGATAGTGTCTTCAGCTGCAGCCTAGAGATGTTGTCTAGATGTAGTCCATAGCAGATAGCAGAGGGCCTATTGATTATACAAATGGCCTGTTTTCAGGATGCTCTTCAGTGTCAGCTGAGACCTGGTTCCTGGTCTGTTCTCCAGGATGTGGCATTTTTCTATTGCCACGTTTGTATCCTGAGCATTTGGCCATTACAGTTAATTTACAAAAGCTGTAGAAAGAAATAATAATTTTCTTTTGTTTGTTAGAGACACTCATTTAACTTCTGTCTTGTGTAGAATATGACCCTCCTGGCTATCTCTATCAAGGGGCAGACATCAGTGGGCAAATGATCGAGTACATGACCTTACCGGGCACAAGCCGAGTCAACGGCAGCATCCATGGAAACTTCCTGAGCAGCGGCAGCCTCGGCAGCGGCTGTCCGCACGTCCACCATCAAATGGGTAATGGAGTGAACGGGATGGTGAATGGAGGAGCTGGACTGTACTCAGGGCACAGCAACTCCCTGTCCAGGATGCACATGGACTATGAACATCCTCACCATCTCATGAATGTAAGCTCTTCCAGAGGGTGGGAGGCTCAGCCCGGAGCCTGGGGATTTATTCCGAGGCTGTAGAGGTAGAGTTAATTGGGTGGGGGAAATACTCATCCATTGATAACAGCCAGTTCCACTGAATCCCTGATCCCAGAGGAAGCAACTGGGCTGATATTTCTGATACAAACATCATGGTTTTCATTTGAGGATATCGAATGACAGCAAGAATTCCACTTACTCTGGGAAATCTGCCTCTGCCCTCCGCCTAACAGTGTGTAATCTCTGAGAATGCTCCAGTGCTGGGCTGAGATCCTTTACTTGTACATATGGTATTTCTCAATCTTCAAGTTAAATAGATTTAATTATAGCAGCTTTATGGATCGCCTGTTCCTCCCCCACCTGTTTCAGATCTGGAGCTTTAAGCAATGCTATTAATTATGGCAAAGCACGAATGGAGCAGGAGGTTCCATAAAAGCAAATGTCCCATACGTCTTGAAATGCAGCAACGTAAGGAAGGCTGTCGGGGTTAGGGGTTTTTTTCAGCCTCTTGTTTGTGACTGTTGAAACAGGCTCATTTTTTGTTTTGAAATCAAATATAAACCGAAAAACTAATTTAAGTCTGTGTTCCAGCCTTTGTACATTGTGGAAAAATCCTTCGCTTGCTGAGCTGTGTCCCGTTTCCAAGGGAGAATAATGATTTCATTATTGCCTATGGAAACAGATGGCTTGCATTCAAACTTACTAAACTTACTCAAAACTGTGAAGATTGCCCAGGAAAACTGAACGAAAAAGTTCAGAAGTCTGAATAACCCGTGCTGTTTGGGGAGGGAAAAACATGGGGCTATTGTTTGTGTTAGTAATTGAACACAAGCACTCTGCTGTATCGAACAACAAATTAGCACTTGCACAGTAGTTGCCACTTGAGTTAACTCCAGCTTGGAGGCCAGACCAGTTGGTACTTCACCTGGCTCTCTTTTCCTCTGCTTGTGTAGTAAAAAAGTGCTGGTTTTTTGTAAAATCATAGAATCATTAAGGTTAGAAGAGACCTTTAAGGTCATAGAAACACAGAATCATTTAGGTTGGAAGAGACCATTAAGGTCATCAGGTCCAACTATTAACCAGCACTGCCAGGTCACCACTAAACCATGTCCCTCAGCACCGCATCTTCATGTCTTTGAAACCCCTTCAGGGATGGTGAATCCACCACTGCCCTGGGCAGCCTGGGCCAGGCCTTGACAACCCTTTGGGGGAAGAAATTTTTCCTAATGTCCAACCTAAACCTCCCCTGGCACAACTTGAGGCTGTTTCCTCTTGTCCTATTGGTTGTTCTTTGGGAGAAGAGACCAACTCTCACCTCGTTCCAACCTCCTTTCAGGGAGCTGTAGAGAGTGACAAGGTCTCCCCTCAGCCTCCTTTTCTCCAGGCTAAACAATCCCAGTTCCCTCAGCTGCTCCTCGCAACACTTGTACTCTAGACCCTTCACCGCCTTCCTTGCCCTTCTCTGGACACACTCCAGCACCTCAATTTCCTTCTTGCAGTGAGGGCCCCAAAACTGAGCCCAGGATTTGAGCTGTGGCCTCAGCAGTGCCCAGTCCAGGAGGACAATCCCTGCCCTAGTCCTGCTGGCCATACTAGTGCTGATCCAAGCCAGGATGCTGTTGGCCTTCTTGGCCACCTGGGCACTGCTGGCTCAGCTTCAGCTGCTGTTCCTGTTGCTTTCAAGAGCAACTGAGGCCCAAATGGTATTTTCTGGACCTGTGGATGAAATTCTCCAGAAGTGAGAGGTGGCTCAGGGGCTCGTGTTGATGTTTTGTCCCTCCTATTTTTACTCTTTTGGGTGAAATGTGCTTGGGTCTTGGTGCATGGAGCTGCTCTGTGCCACAAGATGAGATGTGCAATGCCACTGTCTCATTGCAAAGAGTTGATTGGATTGAGTTTCTTTTCCCCTTCTCCACCTACCGGTGCTGGGTTAATGGCTGGACTTGTTGATCTTAAATGTGTCTCACAACCAAAATGATTCTGTGTTTCCATGTTGTAGAAGGTTTGAGTCATGCAATCTCTTCCCATATAGATGGCCTGGGACTGGCATGCAGGTGAGGCAGAGAAACAGGATGTTCTCATCTTCCTTAGGACCCTCTTTATTGTTGCATTGATGGGGCTAAAGGAGGAAGAGAGAAACTGGCCTGGATGGCGATCAAGGTTGATTAGGCATTTCCTCAGTTCTTCCTACTGCACTGAGTAGCCTCAAAAGCTTAAGAATAACCCTTTTTTAGCAGAAGTAGGAATTGTTAGAAGTTACTTGCAACTTGAAATCGTAGAATCATAGAATGGTTTGGGTTGGAAGGGACCATTACCTAGTTCTCACTCTGCTGCCATGGTCAGGGACACCTTCCATTTGATCTCCAAAGCCAAGTGAGCTTTCCCAAACCAGCTCCACTCCTGAAACATAGCATGGTAGCCCACCTCCTGCATCAGTGTCTGCTTAGGCCTTAACAATGAGGTATGTGTTAATATGGGCATTTTTACTTGCTTGTAATGGCCCCTTCATCCAAAACTAACAACACAAAATCCCTCTCACCCCAAATCATTGCTGGCTGAGGAATTACCCCATCTGTAAAAATACTAAATGCTTCAAAACTCAGCGTAGTGAAGTAAACTGATCTAATTGGAGTAATTACAGGAAAGTGGGATGGGTTTGTGTTGTGACATCAGCCCTGGTTCATTCTCTGCCTCCCCAGGCAGGCACAGTTTGCTAACCAACAGCAATTTGCTTTCATGTCTGTCGTTAGCATTAAAAATAAACATATTTACAGTGTGTTTATTAAATTAAACCTGAGAGTCTTGAGCTGAAAACAGACCAGGGAAATGACCACATACTTGTCTGAGCTGCAGTTATTTACTTTTCTCTGACACACAGGCTGGCAAAAACCCCTCCACTTGGCTTTGTATCATAGCTCAGTGTTGCTGTGCCATGTTGTGGGGCACAGGCCTCAGGATTGATAGCGTGGTTAGAGCTTGAGAACACAGCAAAACTGGGACACTCACTTGACCTGAACTGCCTCCTCAGTGCCTGTCTCTGGTACATCTGAACAGTGATTTCTTTTCCTTGCTGCAGGGTGGTGGGATGTACACAGCAGTGCCACAGGCTGACCCCTCAGAGTGCACCAACTGCCGCAACTGTCGGAACAATAACAGGTGATGTGAACTTCTCATGTGAAGGCAGAGCCCTGACACTGTGTTAAACCTTAGGGTAAATGAGAGCAGAGAGCTTGGGTCCCAGCTGAGGGTACAGAGCAGCTCAATGTTGTGACTCAGAGAGTAGTTGGTGCTTGTGGGATGGAAAAAATGAGTTATTAACACAGAATCCATGGGTCCCAGCATGGAGTTGGAAGGGACCTCTAAGAATCATCCAGTCCAACCCCCCCTGCTCCAGCAGTGTCACCCAGAGCAGGCTGCCTAGGATCACATCCAGGTAAGTTTGGAATCTCTCCAGAGAAGGAGACTCCACAACCTCTCTGGGCAGCTAGGGCCAGGGCTCTGGAACGTCCTGGGTTCCTGTCACTGGGCACCACTGAGAAGAGTCTGGCCCCATCCTCTTGTCCCCATTCTTTATCTCTTGCTCAGCAGTGAGCAGATCCCCTCTGGCTCTGCTCTTCTCCAGGCTAAGCAGCTCCAGGGCTCTCAGCCTTTCCTCCTCCCAGAGGTGCTCCAGTGCCCTCAGCATCTTGGTAACCTTTGCTGGACTCTCTCCAGTAGTCTCTTCTGTCTGTTGAGTTGGGGAGCCCAGAACTGGACCCAGGACTGCAGATGTGTCTTTACCAGTGCAGAGTAGAGGGAGGAGATCCTCCCTAGGCCTGCTGGCCACACACTCTTCTCAATGCACCCCAAGAGACCCTTTGCCAGGAGAGCACATTGCTGACTCATGGGCAACTTGTTGTCCACTAGCACTTCCAGGTCCTTCTCCATGGAGCTGCTTTCCAGCAGCTAACTTTCCCCCTAACTTGTCCTGGTCCATGAGCTTATTCCTCCCCAGGGGCAGGACCCTACACTTGCCCTTGTTCACTTCCATGAGGTTCCTCATTCCTCTCCCCTAACTCTCAGCCTGTCCAGGTCTCTCAGAGCTCATTTTTGCTCAGCATGTTGCTCTAGAAACCAAGGCAGGTTGGGCCCTCAAAATGTTTTTTAAAACCTTATTTCCTGTGTTTTCTTCAGTTATGAGATAACAAAATCATTCCATATGGAGTTTGTCAAACAGGATTTAATAAGTCTTCTGTATTTTAAATTTCCTGCCATTCTCTTAAGCACACGAACAAACTGGAGTCACAGCTTTGCCTTTGCAGGTTTTTTTATTTGGAAAATGTGGAATTTAAGGTTCTTCAGGCCTTCAGGAGCAGCTTGAGCAGTCACTGTCAGGGTAGATCATGTTTGATGATCATGTTTCTTATATTGAATAAGGGAAAATCTGTCCTCTTTGTTGTGAGTCTGGATTTTTACTGGGTTTTTCACTCTTAAAAGTTTTAAAGGTTATCCTTCCAGGCTTCTTACTAAACCTGTGGTTATTTTAATGACTAAAAACCAGGACTGAGAGTCAGATGTGCTGGGCTGCTCAAACTGGGGAACTCTGGACTTTTTTCAGTCATACTTTGAGTTTTCTGTCTTACTAAAATTGTCAGCTGCCTTCAGGTGTTCACCTGGAGAAGCTGAGTTGAAGTTAAGCTGTTGTTGAAGGCAGAAAACACTTTCACTTTCTTTCCATGGTTTTACTTTTTCAAGTATAACTTATAAAAGACTTTAAATACTTCCTCCTTCCATAAATATACATGTGTTGGTGTGATGGAGGCTGCTCACAGGCAGCGCTGGGCAGACTTGGTGTCATGGTTGGTCTCTGGGGAAGGCAAGCTCCCACCTCTTCACAAGGTCTGTTCTCAAGACAGGCTGGATAACAGCAGCTATAAAGAGGTGTAACACTGGCAGTGATTTGGAATCCCTCAGATGGTGAGAGAAACCCCTGGAATGGGGAGAGAATGCCTAAGATCCCCTGGTATGGGGAAAGAAAACCCTTGGAATGGGAAGAGGAGCTCTGGAATGGGTATGTCATCTTGTAATTAAGAGCTTGCTTTCCACTTTAAAGCATGTTTAACTTTTTAATTGCTCTTTTTTTCTTAAGAAAGCAGGGAGAATGGGTTCTGCCCTCTCCAACTCTGCTGTTCCTCCCAGATGGGTCATCAGCAGGGTCTAAACTTTGAATTTTCACATCCATGTTCTATATTTGACTGCTTGATGGAGAAACAAGTTGTGCTTTACAGCTGCCTTACCCCAGAGGGGACAATTAACCTCCTCCGTTTGGCAGGAGAGCTGTGTAGCTGGGACTGCTCCATTCCATTCCCAGTGCTGGGAGACTGGAAGGAGGACATGGGAGAGTGGAACAGGGAGGACCAGAAACGTGCCTGAGTGTTACATCAGGGGCTAGGGCAAGGAAGAGGAGAAAGGCCTGGTGGGTTAGTGCAGTTGAGTCAGTAGGTTTTGGTGAGTGGGAACTTGGGACTGGAGTCTTTCCCTGTCTTTGTTGAACTTTGTAGGGCTGTGTCCTCTGTCTGGTCATACAGAGAGGATCTGTGCCTTGTCCCACCCTTGGAATTACCATAGAATCATAGACTGGTTTGGGTTGGAAGGGGCTTTTCAAGGTCATCTAGTCCAACCTCCTGCAATGAGCAGTGACATCTTCATCTAGATCAGATTTCTCAGAGCCCCAAGGTCCAACCTCTCCTGGAATGGTTCCAGGGATGGGGCATCTATGACCTCTCTGGGCAACCTGGGACAGGGTCTCACCACCCTCAGTGTAAGCAGTTTCTTCTGTCTAGTCTGAATCTCTCTCTTTTAGTTTAAAACCATAACCCCTTGTCCTGTGTGTTGGGTCGACCTTGGGCAAGCACCAGGTACCTACCAAGGTATCGCATCCTCCCCCTCACACCTCCCATGGCACGACAAGAGGGAAGAGAACAAAATGAAAGCAGCCTGTGGGTTTCAGTAAAGGCAGTTTAATAAGCGAACAAGGAAAGGCAAGGGCACATGAGCAAAGCAAAGCAAAATTAAGCTTTTACTTCTCATAACAGGCAATGTCTGGCTCTCTCCTGGGAAGCAGGGCTCCAAAACGCGTAATGGTTGTTCGGGGGACAGACTTCTTCTTCAGATGCTCCCCTTCCACCCCCTTATATTACTGAGCTGACATCATATGGTATGGAATAGCCCTTTGGTCAGTTTGGGTCAGCTGTCCCAGCTGTGTCCCCTCCCAAGATCTTGTCCACCCCATCTCCTTGGTGCTATGCCAGCCCTGCCCAGCAACAGTCACAACGCTGCATGTTATCTTCAACCCAACACACAGCGCTTCTGAGGACTGCTATGGGGACATAAACTCCATCTCAGCCAAACCAAATACATCCTGTCACAACAGGTTCTGCTAAACGTCTGTCTCCTTCTTTCTTTTTGTCACCCTCTAAGTCCTGAGAAGCTGCAATAAGGTCTCCCTGGAGCCTTCTCTTCTCCAGGCTGAACAACCCCAACTCTCTCAGCTGTCCTTACAGCAGAGAGCTTCCAGTCCTCAGATCGTTTTTGTGGCCTCCTCTGGACCCACTCCAACAGGTCCATGTCTCTCCTGTGCTGAGGCCTCCAGAGCTGGACCCAGCACTGCAGGTGAGGTCTTTACCAGAGCAGAGGGGCAGAATCTCCTGCCTGATCTGCTGGCCACACTGCTGGAGATGCAGCCCAGGACACAGTTGGTTCCTGGGCTGTGAGCACAAGTTGCCATCTCACATCCAGGTTTTCACCCACCAGTATCCTCAAGTCCTTCTCCACAGGCTGCTCACTATCCCTTCATCCCTTGCCTGCATTGATATCAGGGTTTGCCTTGATTCAGATGCAGGACCTTGCATTTGATCTTGTTGAACCTCATGAGGACTCGCTTGTTCAGTTTATTCAAGCTTACTGCACCTTGAGTACCAAAACAAGGCAATTCCCTCTGCGAAACACCCTGTCTTAGCAGACAAAGGTAGCTTCAAGCTGAAACACCTCTATCTCTTGACCATTTCAGGTGCACGTGGCCTGCATCCACCTTGGTGCCATGAATTCCCAAATTTCCACCAAACTCCTGGAGTTGTTGCAGGTTTGCGTTGAATTTAGCAGTTGGTTGAATTGTGACCTCCTGCAAATGAACCCTAGAAGTTTCAATAGCTGGCTTCCACAGCTCTTCTCAGCAGTAGCCATCTCAGTGCAGGTTTTATTATTGCAATGGTGAAAAACCCCAGTCTTCTGTTTAAATTAGCACTTTGGGCTCTCCTCACTGCTGGTGGAAGCTTGCCAGAGGCAAGAGTTGCTGAAATGTGAATACCTGCTTTGCTGTTATGGACAGAGCTGGTAAAAGGAGTGTGGTTTAGGATTGAGAACTGTTCTTTTTTCTTCTCTGGCACGTTTCCACTAAAACTTTCTGGAGATCTGATGGCTGCAGAGGAATTTTCATAGTATCATAGAATCATGTCCTGAGTTGCAAGGGACCCACAAGGATCATTGACTCCAACACCTGTCTGTGCACAGGACAACCCCAAAAATCACACCACATGTCTTAAGAGCATTGTCCAGATGTTTCTTGAATTGTGTTGGGCTTGGTGCTGTGGCTGCTGCCTTGGGGAGCCTGTTCAGTGCTTGGCCACCTTCTGGGTGAAGAACCTGTTCTTAACATCCAACCTAAACCTACCCTGACACAGCTTCATACCATTCCCTTGGGTCCTATTGCTGAACACCAGAGAGATAGCTCCTGCTCCTCTGCTTCTCCTTGTGAGGAAGCTGTAGACCACAATGAGGTCTCCCCTCAGTCTCCTCTTCCCCAAACTGAACAAACCAAGTGACTTCAGCTGCTCCCCTCTGGGCCCTTCACCATCTTTATGGCTTGTTTTGTTCATCTCTCTCTGGAAATTCACTGTATTCTGCTCAAAAGCTGAAATGCACACTTCAGACAAAGCAGGATCAGTCTGTTTTACCAGCCTTGTCAACCTAAATCATGCTGGTCAGGGGGTTTAAGTTACAGTTTAGTAGGATTTTAGCACTGAGAATAGATCAGAAATGTGTTTTTTACATAGCTATTCACACGCACTCTGCTCTGGATATACTGAGGGCTAGTTTCCATCAAAATGTGGTCATTTAAGCTTAGAAAGCTGAAGTGCTGTCTGGAAGCATCACACAGGGATACAAAGAACTGCAGCAACCTTGGTATTTTTAAAAAGAAACCCCCGGGAACATACAAAACAAAACATTTGAAATTAGTTCCTCTAGGATTTTTTTTGTTCTAAGTAATAAATGAGTGCAGCTAAAACCTCTGTGGAGAGAAATGCAAACTAATAAATGGGTTTGTTTGAAGACCAGATGTGTTTAATGTGGATTCTGCAGTGGCTTCTGTGGTATTTTGTTACTTGGAATAATGGAGGCAGTTATGGGAGCAGAAGGACAAAATAAGAGATCAGAGATGGAAAGTGAAGTTTGGTGCTGCTCTGGTCTTGTGGGGATGGGGAAGGGGATTCAGCTCCCACATTGATACTGCAGCTGCTGGAGGGATTCCCCCTTATCCTGTGTCTTGGCTTTACAAGCAAAGCATCTGCCAGAGAGGAAACTTCTAGTTCCTCCTCTAGAAAGTCTGTGGATGTTTTGATGCTCCTTTTGTTCTGGCAGTAGTGATCCTGGTTTTCAGGTGAAAGTATAAACTGAGGCTCCTTGCAAGTTCCTAGGACAAGTCCCTTGAGTTATGTTTTTCTGCATCACTGTGACCTCTTTAATGCAATAAAGGTGGTTTCTGGGACTTGGGCAGGACCTTGCTGTGATTGGCAAGCTCAATGTCTCCTGATTTTAAATCCATCTGAACTCAGTGCTGAGGGCTCAGCTACTATCACTGTGGTCTCTGCTGGCTGATACCCTGCCACTGGTGATGCCCAAGTGCAGCTTCTGCCCTTAATGAGAAGCTCTGCTCAGTTTTGGGCCAAAATCACTATAAACATGCTACCAGATAAGCTAACATCTGAGCAACCAGATCCCAGCTATCTGTTTTGATATACCAGCACTTAGGTAGCATCCAGTAGTAGAAAGATGCATTAGGCTTGTCACTGTGAGTAGAATGTGTGATAGACATAGTTACTTTGGATGTTTAATTACATTAAAATGCTCTCAGTTGTGTCATAGAATTGTTTGGGTTGGAAGAGACCTTTAAGATGATAGAATGATTTGGGTTGGAAGGGACCTTAAAGATCATCTTCCAGGAACACTTTCCACTGGACCAGGTTACTCAAGGGCTCATCCACCCTGGTTTTGAACACTGCCAGGGATGGGGCATTCACAGCTTCTCTGGACAACCTGTTCCTGTGTCTCACCACCCTCACCATAAAGAATTTCTTCCTACTATCTAATCCAAAGCTAGCCTCTTTCAGTTTAAAGCCATTACTCCTTATCCTGTCACTGCATCCTGTGATGAAGAGTTCCTCCTCAGCTTTCCTGTAGGTCTCCCTTAAGTACTGAGAGGCTGCAATAAGGTCTCCCTGGAGCCTTCTCTTCTCCAGGCTGAACAATCCTAGTTCTCTCAGCCTGTCCTCATAGGGGAAGTGATCCAGCCCCTGGATCATTTGTGTAGCCCACGTCTGGGCCTGCTTGAACAGGTCCATATCTTTATTATGCTGGGGGCCCTAGAGCTGAACACAGTACTCCAGTTGGAGTCTCACCAGTGCAGAGCTGAGGGGGAGAATCCCCTCCATTGACCTGCTGTCCATGCTTCTTTTGATGCTTTCTGGGCTGAGTGCACATTGCTGGTTCCTACTCAGTTTTTCATCCACCAACAACCACCAACCCCCAAGTCCTCCACAGGGCTGCTGTCGGTACACTCATTGCCCAGCCTGTATCTGTGCTTGGGATTGCCCAGAATCAGGTGCAGGACCTTGCTCTTGGCCTTGGTGAAATTCATGAGGTTGTCATGGGCCCACGTGTCAAGATCTCTCTGGATAGCGTACTATCCTTCCAGTGTGTTGACCACACCACACAGCCTGACAACCCTTTCACGAAAGACGTTGTTCCTCATGTCCAACCTAAACCTCCCCTGGCAAAACTTGAGGCCATTTCCTCTTGTTCTTGAAACCTCTTAAGCCTTCTTGGGAGTGCTTTGGAGTATCCCAGGTAGGTTTGAACATGCTCCATCCTGATTTCAATGCTTTTCTTCTCTCTGCGGATCCATCTCTGTTCTGTGCCTTATAACACAGAGCAGTTTGAGGGTAGATTCTGGCAGCTGTGCAAGTGAAACTTTCACTGCTGTGGTAATGGTGGTTTTGTATAAAACCACACTGAAGTGTGATTTTTTGGGGGTCATTCATACGTAGGAATTGCTTATGTAAATGTTCACGGAGGCCACGTTGTTGCTCCAGTTGCTGTCAGCATTTTGCCTGCTTGCTGCAGTGGTATGCGTGTCTCTACAGGCACAGTCTGAAAATCCCTTGTGGTCTCCTGTGGCCCCTGGTGCCATAACTGTGCCCACAGCAGAGGGAGCATTAAACTCATTGCCCACGGGAAAGTGTGGGCAGTGATACCCATGTTCCTAGAATCCTTGGATGGGTAGGATGAGCTCATTAGCCTTCTGGCAGTCATCCTAGGAGAAGGACAACTCTGATTCCAAACCCGGGCAGATGGAGCTCGTTTAGCCCTGGAAGGCCTTCCAGCTAAGAGGTTAAACCTCTGTCCTAAGGACTTGGCTGCCAGCGTCCAAGCTTGCTAGGCCCTGGCAGATGAACCTTAGGACTAAAGGGTGGGTCCAGCTCTGCACATGCTGTGTCTCACCTAAAAAAAATCCCTAGTGCAGGCTCGAGGGTGCTATCTGCTATCCTCTTTTTATCAGNGCATCTTGGCAGCCTCTGCTGGACTCTCTCCAGTAGTTCCTTGTCTCTCTTGAAGTGGGGAGCCCAGAACTGGGCCCAGGACTCCAGACATGGCTTTATCAGGGCAGAGTAGAGGGGGAGGAGAACCTCCACTGACCTGCTGGTCACACTCTTCTTCATGCACCCCAAGAGATCATTTGCCTTCTTGATCATGAGAGCGAATTGCTGGCTTATGGGCAACTTTGTTGTGCACCAGCACTTCAGAGTCCTTCTACATGGAGCTGCTTTCCAGCAGGTCAATCTCTAACCTGACCTGGTTCATGGGGTTGTTCATTCTAAAGGGCAGGACCCTAGACTTGCACCTTGCTGACCTTCATGGGGTTGCTCTGCCCCAACTCTCAGCCTGTCCCTGTATAGCAGCACAGCCTGACCTTGTGTCAGCCTTTGCTCCCAGTTCTATGTCATCAGGAAACTTGCTCTGGGTCTACTCTGTCCCTTCATCCAGGTCATTGAGGAAGATGTTGAACAAGACTGGTCCCAGTCCTGATCCTTGGGGAATACTGTGAGCTATAGCCCCCTTCTAGACTCTACACCTCTGATGACAACCTCTGAGCTCTGTTCTTCAACTGGATCTCAACTGACCTCACTGTCCACTCATCTATCCCAGACCTCCTAAGCTTCACCTAGCAGGATGTTATGGGATGTTTTGAATGTTTTTGGCTGTGTGTTGGGCTTGAAAAATACTCAATCCTTTTTTTAATGTCAGGATTGATCCAAAAACAGATGTAAAACTGATCTGACAAGCTGTATGATTGTTGTTACAGTGGTAAAGTACTTAAAAATTGTCATTTCTCAAGGTAAGAGGAGGAAAGCATACTGTGATACTGTGAAAGCAGCAGCTCTCAGTAATCCCTGGCTTATGTCCCATCTACAGGTGTTTCACCAAAGCCAATGGCACTTTCAGCAGCAACACGCTACCTGTGGTGCCCATTGTGGCACCTTATCAGCATGATGGTTTGGAGATGAAACATCTCAATCACCACGTCATGGTGGCCATGTGCTTGGCCTCTGCCGTCCCAGAGTGTAGTGCCCAGCTGGAGGAGGACAGCAAGGAGAACGTGGAGCAGCTCTCCACCCAGCATCCCTGCTGCCGGGAAGACACAAACCAGCTATCTGTGGATTACATGGATGGTAAGGCCTTCTTGACAAAATTTGAAGCCAGAAATATTCTGTAGGACAGCTGTAGGGTGCTTATTTCCATGTGGAGAAGCTATTAATTAAGCCCACAAAAGACCTGCTTTTGGAGAAAGATTAAAAAGCCTTTGATGCATTCCCTCACAACATCCTTCTCCCTAAATTGGAGAGAGATGGATTTGATGGGTGAACTGCTCAGAGGAATTAGCTGGATGGTTGCATCCAAAGGGCAGTGGTCCATGGGCTTGATGTCCAGATGGAGCTCAGCAATGAGTGGTGTCCCTCAGGGGTCCATACTTGGACCAGTGCTGCTTAATATCTTCATCAGTAACATAGACAGCAGGATCAAGTGCGTCCTCAGCATGTTTGGAGATGGCACCAAAGCTGAGTGGTGGGGTTGACATGCCTGAGGAACAAGTGGGACCTGGGCAAGCTGGAGAAGTGGGTCCATGTAAACCTCATGACGTTCCACAAGGACAAGTTCAAGGTTCTGCATCTGTGTTGGGGCAACTTCTGATATTAGTCCAGGCTGGGGATGAAGGGATGGAGGACAGCTCCACAGAGAAGNATCTCCTTGTCTGGAGAGATTCAAACCCACCTGGAAGTGATGGTGGGCAGCCTGCTGTGGGTGACCCTGATTTAGCAGGGGGGGTCGGACTAGATGATTCCTAGAGGTCTCTTCCAACCACTACCATGCTGGGATTCTGGGATTGTGTGGCCTGATGGGCATGAACTATTTGATATTGGCATGGTGGGAATGAGCCTGAGTTCAAATAGCATCACCCACCTTTATTATTCTGAATTCCTGGGGATTTGGGGTGCATTTAGCTGAAAGAGGAGATGATGTACTTAAAGCCCAGCACCAACCAACATACCCTGCTTTTGCTTTGCAGGTAACACCTGTGTGCACTCTGACACCTCGAATCATGTTTTGAGCTGGAGTCCCCTTATGCTGCAGCCTGTTTCGAAGGACTGTACAGAAAAACCAGGATGGAGTTCATCTGGAGTCACCTTCAGTGGTTCTGGGGAGCTTCGGCAGCTCCAGCTGCAGGAAACCTGAGCAAGTGACCATTGTCCCCACTGAACGCCAGGAACTGCAGAGCAGAGTCGCTGAACTGGAGTGATGGAGGGATGTTAATTATCACAGAGAGAGTCACTATTTATTTTTTTGTAGTAGTGTCAGATGAATGTATCTTGGTTTTAAAATGGTTACCGTTTTATATTATTTATGCCTTGAAACTCCTTTTTTTGCCCCTCCCCCTCCACAAACCCTATGAGTCTAGCCTGGTCATGTGTATAAAACAGAATTGTCATAATATAAAAAACAACAATGGGAAATCCTGAGTCTGGGTTCTGTGGCCTGGTACTGGTGCCAGAAATACTTCCAAGGAGTCTGATACAGAGATTGAGCGAAGTGGTTCTCTTGCTCCTGGCTGGCTGCTCCCACCTCTCTACCACTCCAACCTTCCTTTCCATCAATGCCTCTTTCAGTTTCTCCACTGGGTAAATATAAGGAAAAAAAAGAAAAATGAACCATGGCTGCATCTGTGCAGCGTGGCTGGAGAAACAAAGCTCAGTTTGTTTGGGAACTGTTCGTGTCTTTAGGTGTTTGATAACTCTTATGATTGCAGAGGCACAAACGAAAATCCAGCCTGTCTCACCCTGCAGAGGGCAATATCCACTTCCACTGCACTTTTTAACTCCCCGCTTTGAGGGAATGCTTGAATAAGCCTCTGAAATGAAACAAGTGATGCTGAAGCAACTCCCACCAGCCCCGTGTGTGGTTGTCAGAAACCCGCCTGCCCCTTGGAAACAGCATGATGTAGGTGTTGCAACCTTAACTGCTGCATTTGGGGGGAGCAGGATTTTTTGCCTTTTCAAATTTAATCAGAGTAAATAAACCTTGTGCTTGTAAAGCTCTCTCTCCAGAAAAAAATCAACCCCAGAAATGAGGCACATAAATCACAGTTACAGCCACCCTGAGGCACCTTGTCTGCAGCCACCTCCTCACCCAGCCAGGGTTTTCCTAGTCAAGGCCAGTTGGGCTGGAGAGGGAGAGAGTGATGCTGGCCTGACTGGAGCTGCTGTGTACCCCTCAGGGAGTTGAGGTGCTGCAGGTGCAGGAGCTGCTTTTCCAAAATAGGAATGACTTCCCCCAGAAGAGAAGTGATTTCCCCCAAAGGGGGAGCGATTTCCTGCCAAAGGAGAGCAAATTCCCTCCAAAAGGAGAGATTTCCCCCCAAAAAGGAGAGGAATTACCCCCCAAAGGGGAACAATTTCCCCCAGAAGAGGAGCGATTTCTACCCAAAATGGAGAGTTATTTCTCCCAAAAGAGGAGCAGTTTCCCCGAAAGGAGAGCAATTTTTCCCAAAAGGAGAACAATTTCCCCTCCAAAAAGAGCAATTTCTGCCTGAGCAGGACACATCTCTGTGAGCTATTCTAACTGTTGGGATGGTTTATTTTTCCCTTTTATTGTATTATTCGTGAATATATTATACTATTTTTTTGTCTTTGTTTTTAGGGTTGAGTCCCAGCCAGAGCTGCCTGAACGCCAAAGCTCCCTGCAACTCATGGGCTTTGACTGCCACCTACACTGGAGTGGCTGCAGAGCCCCACTCCTCCCTGTTCATTGCTCTCTCCACTCCCAAACCCAGCTTCCTCCACAGCATGGCTCTACTCTCACTGCATCTTTCCTTTGCAAGGCTTTTTCCTGTTTTCCATTGGAGATTGGCAGGCAGGTGGCTGAGTTTTACCTCTGGCTGCTTTGTTTTCCACAAAAATGCTGAAATTTAGCACTGTGAACTTTGAGATTGACGCTGCCTCCTACAGCATTCCCCTGGAGGAACTAGCTACTCATGGCTTGTGCAGGTCTACTCTTCACTGGATAAAAATCATCTTCACTGATGGCCAAGCCCAGAGAGTTGTGGTCACCAGTGGTGTTCCCCAGGGCTCAGTGCTGGGGCAAGCCTGTTTAATATCTTTATCAAGGAGCCGGACAAAGGGATCAAGGACACCTTCATTCACTTTGCAGATGACACCAAGTTGGGTGGGAGTGTTGATCTGCTGGAGGGTAGAAGGCTCTGCAGAGGGATCTGGCCAGGCTGAATTGATGGGCTGAGGGCAACGGGATGAGGTTCAACAAAGCCAAATGCTGGAACCTGCACTTGGGTCACGACAACCCCAGGAATGCTCCAGGCTTGAGGCAGAGTGGCCATAAAACTGCCTGGTAGAAAAGGCTCTGAGGATGTTGGTCAACATCAGCTGGAGATGAGCCAGCAGTGTGCCCAGGTGGCCGAGGTGGCCAACAGCATCCTGGCTTGGATCAGCACTAGTGTGGCCAGCAGGACTAGAGCAGGGATTGTCCTCCTGTGCTGGGTTCTGGGGAGGCCACACCTTGAATAACCCCTGGAAGGATTGAAAAGCCTTGTAGATGCCATGCTGAGGGACACAATTTAGTGGCGACTTGGCAGTGCTGGGTTAGTAGTTGGACTGGATGATTTTAATGATTCTGTGATCCTATGATTTTTCAATGACCTTGCTTAACTCTGACCCTGCACAATGCTTTATCATGCTTGTGTGGTGTCAATTGCTGTATTTTCCAAAGGAGCTGTAATATTCCTTGGAAAATGTGATGCATTTTGAAATTATGTCAGTTTTCCAGGGTTTGGGGAGAGGGTCTTTTATTTTTGGGGCTGGTTTGATAAAGAGTGATGCTGCTTTATGGCTAAAATGAGGGATTGATACTCTTTGAGCACTGAATCACAAAATCGTTAAGGTTGGTTCTATTTCCCAATACATTATTAACCAAACAGGAGAGAAAAAGGCCAGAGACACTCTGGTTTGTTAGCATCTGCAACCACAGCTGACACCAAGAGCAGAGCTCTGTCCCTCGGTTTTTTTCTCCCATGGTTGATAAAATATTTAGTTAAGCCTAAATATTGATTTTAGCTCCAGAAGTAATCAAAGTCTTGAGGCCAAGCTGGTGAGCTTTTCACTGGGAGTTGCCCAGCTTATCCCTGCATATGGGAAAAATCCTACCACTCCCCTAAAAGTGCCATAATGAAGTAAAACCATTTTGCCACCAGCTCCATATTTTTGTGCTGGTTCTGGATCACAAGGAGCCAAGGATTGGGAGATGCATCCACGCTTCCCAGCTTTATTAATGCAAAAGGACAAGCTGCTATCCCAGGGCATGAAACAAGGGGAGGAAAGGGGAATAAAGAGGAAAAGCTAGCAGGGTCATGGTGTGGCCATCACAGTGACAGTGACTGGCATGTCATCAGTGGCATCCAGCGGTGTTGAGACTGGCTCTGCAAGGGGTTGGAGAGCCTCTGGTGACACCAGGTGCTGGGTCACCAGGGCAGGTGGCTTAGCCCTTGGCTTGCCCTGTGAGTGCTGTTACCTGCCACTGTGCCAGGGGCCACTGGGTCTCCTGGTGCTGCTCCATCATCCCTGCTTACAGCTGTTTCAGCATCCTCTGGTGTGCCACTGGGCTCATGGGTGCTGGAACTGGCCCTGGGGGAACACAGAGGGGTCTCACCAGCACAGGGGTCAGCAGCTATGGGGCAGGAATGGGGTTTGGGTGCTCACGTGCGGAAGAGCAGGTCATGCAGCCCTGGGGACAAACAGGAAAGACAGATGGATGTGAGGGGTGGGTGCTGGGGTCCTGCCATGGCCCTTGCTGACCCCCACCCTGACACCAGCACTCACGTGGGAGGGTGTTCCGGTGGTGGGCAACCCAGCGCACAGCTAGGAGAGATGCGGCAGTGGCCACCACCATCCCTGCCACAGCTGCCCCTGTCACAGCTGGGTAGGCCTCAAAGGGAGGCTCAGCTGGAAGAGAGCAGCTGCTGTCAGCCCATGTGCCCCCACGGGGGTTAATTAGGGTAACGAGGTACAGAGGGAGAGGAGGGACGATGGCAGACAGCAGGCACCCCAGAAAGGTAGAGGGAGGTGGGAGCCTGTGCCTGCTCCATGTGGAGCCTACTGACAGCTGTTCCCATTCTGCTCCTCAGCTCCACCAGGATGCAAACGTCGCCCTTCTCCGTGCCAGCCCTTGCTCTGCCCACCCAGAGCAGCGTCCTTCCCCCGCCCCACTTCACCTGGCGTCTGCACCTCGGAGGGGTGCCCAGCCGTCCGGTGGTTGACGGCCAGGATGCGGAAAGCGTAGAGCACGCCCGGGTCCAGCCCCCCCAGGCGGCGGTCGCGGGAGTGGGGCTCAATGTTCCCGGCCACCGTTTCCCAGGGGCCGGGCGCCCGCCGGGAGGCTTTCTTGGCTTGCCGACGCTGCACCACAAAGCCGGTGAGGTTGCCGGTGCCGTGCGTCCGCCACTCCAGCCGCACCTCGGTGCGCGCCCGCGTGTACCGCAGCTTGCTGATGGTGACGTTGGGAGGGGGCGGGTACCCTGTGTTGAGACGGCACCCAGCGGGAGGAGACTGACTCCTGCCCCGGGGAACTCCCGCACCCCTCCCAGCAGCACTCACGGTCCACGCGGAGGCGAACGGGGAGGCTGGCGGTGCCTACAGCATTGGCTGCTGTGCAACGGTAGATTCCGCCATCCTCCGGCCACTCGGTATCCCGGACAGTGAGGTTGAGCCATGCTTCTCCCCGCTCCAGGCGGTACTTGGCCAACCCCGGCAGCACCTCCCGCTCCTTGGGGTCATACCAAACTACAGTGGCACCTAGACTGGCTTTGCCGTATCGCCGGCATGTCAACCGTGCCTCACTGCCCTCCAGCACCACCACCTCGCTCCGCTCTGCCTCTAGCTTGGGGACATCTGCACGGCAAGAAGAGGGCCACAGAGCCAGTGTATTGAATCACAAAATCGTTAAGCTTGGAAAAGACCTTTAAAACCCCAAGCCCAGCCATTAACCCAGCACTGCCAGGTCACCACTAAACCATGTCCCTCAGCACCACTCTCCACAGCTTTTCTACCCCTCCAGAGATGGTGACCACCACTGCGCTTGGCAGCCTGGTCCAGGACTTGACATCCCTTGCAGGCAAGAAATTGTTCCAAATATCCAACCTAAATCTCCCCTGGCGCAACTTGAGACTGTTTCTTATTGTTCTATTGCTTCTTACTTGGGAGAAGAGACCAATCCCCACCTTGTTCCAACTTCCTTTCAGGGAGTTGGAGAGAGTGAGAAGGTCTTCCCTCAGCCCCCCTTTCTCCAGGTTAAACCATCCCAGTTCCCTCAGCTGCTCCTCACAACACTTGTGCTCTAGACCCCTTCACCAGATTCATTGTCCTTCTCTGGACACACTCCGGCATCTTAATTTCCTTCTTGGAGTGAGGGGCCCGAAACTGAACCCGGTGTTCATACAACCCCACCGCAGCATGGTAACATCACAACTGCACCCAGGGATGGCTCTGGCTTACCGAGCCGCAGGCGGCACTCAGTGCTGCTGGCCTGGAGTGGGTGTGTGGCTGCACAGACGAAATCCTGGCCCCCCAAGCTGCCATTGGAACTTAGCACCAGGACTGTAGTGGAGGCTGCAGGGTCCCCCAGCCCTTTGCCCCCCCTGTCTTGCCATTGCAGGGTGACCGGTGGTGTGCCCCCCTCCCACTGGCACCGCAGCATCACATACTCATCACCTTTGGTGGCCACTGCTGCACAGGAAGGGCCACCAGTGGGGAGCCCTGTGGGATGGAGAGGCATTGGGGCAGGGAACAATGCCAGAGCAACCTCCATCCCCTCCCCTGTGATTTGCACTCTGGTTGTGCTACAGGGACCCCCATTTTGGGGCAAGCTGGGGCTGCTGGAGGTCCCAGCCAAGGTGGCATCACCTTGGGGTGGCTCACCCCATGGTGTGGCCATGGCACGGGGATCAGTGTGGCTCTGCTGTGCAAAGGTGAGGGTAAGGAAGAGATTTTTGGGGGGTACACAGACCTGTCCATACTCACACAGGGTGGTCCCACAGGCAGTCCCCTGCGGCAGTGCTGGGTGGGAGGCCAGGCAGGAGAAGGAGCTGCCATTCCTGGTGGCCGCCCCAGGCTGGATGCTGGTGGCCATGGAAAAACTTGTCCCCATCACCCCTTCTTTCACTTCCTCCACCTCTTTCTCCTTGAGGATTCGGGGCCCCACCCAGTGCAGCTGTGCCGGGGGGAAGCCTCCCAGCCAGTGGCACTGCAGGGCCACATCCTGCAGGTCACTGGTGGCCAGGGCAGAGCAGCTGGGGCTCCCGGCTGGTGGATCTGCAGGAGACCATTAGCACTGGGGTAGGGTGGAGGAGGTCCCCACCCAAATTGTCCCTCACACCCACATCCTCACCAGGGAGCTGCGTTTGTCTTCTCACCCTGGGGAGGACCCACTGGGCCACTCCCTTGCCCCAGGGTTACTTACAGTAGACTGTGAGGACGATGGTGGTCTGGGTGCGGGTCTGGAGGTAGGTGTTCTCAGCTAGGCAGGTGTAGGTGCCTGCCTGGGTGCGGGCAATGGATGTGATTACGTAGGTCTGGCCAGTGTGGACCTGGGAACCATTGTGGAGCCAGACATAGTGGCTGGGAGGGTTGGAGGGAGCCAGGCAGCTCAGCACCACATCCTCCCGTTCACCCGCTGAGAAGCCTCCCTGGTCAGGGGAGAAGGGCTCCACGCTGATGGCTGGCTGGTCAGGGCCATCTGTGGTGACACAGAGACTCTTAGCCACCAGGACACCCCCACAGAGGAGACACAGCAGACCCTGGGGAATCCTGCCACTGGTGGGAAACCAGGCTGTGAACCCTCCTTAGAAAGGGTGAACCATCTTGGTTGTGCGCACACCCTGGTGCATGGTGGCCATGGTGGCATCTCCAGCCCTGAGGATGCCCCCACATCTGATGACCCTCGGGAAGGTGGGGCCAAGCCCCAGGGCACTCACAGACGATGTCCAGGTAGACAGGCTCGCTGGTGCGGTTGTTGACCTCGTTGCCCACGGTGCAGATGTACCAGCCAGTGTGGCTACGGTTGGCTGGTGTCAGGCGTAGCTCTGTGCCAGAGCCCCCCAGCCCCACAGGGGGCTCTGAGGGACCCCCACGGGGCTCCCAGTGCTGCCAGGAGAAGCTCAGCGGCTCCGTCCCCTCCCGCACGGCGCAGGTCAGGGCCACCGTCCCCCCCTCCACAGCTGCCTCTGCCATTGGCTGCACGAAGGGCTTCGAGACGGGCACTGGAGGCAATGAGCCGTGAGGGTCCCTGAAGCTGCTGGCCCCTTCCCTTGGCTCTGCCATGAGCCCTTACATCCCCTCCTGTTCCTCCATAATCTTTCCAGCCCAGACAATGTGTTTGCTAGTGAGGTGCTTTAGTGGCTAGTAGAATGGCTAGTGAGAATGTCTACAGGGTAGTGAGGGTACATCCTGGCTGTGGGCATGGGGACCATCTGGAATAGCAATGTACGGGGTAATGAGACCAGATATGGGCTGATGGGATGCTGGGTTGGCTAAGTGAGATGGGCATGGCTAGTGGGGCTCTATCCTGGCTAGTGGACCACTACTCTGAGTAGCAGGGCTCTACACTGCCTAGTGGCTTGCTTCATTGGCTCATGGAACCGTTCTGTTGGCTAATGGGGCCCTTTGTTTGTTAATGGGGCTCTACACTGGCTAGTGGCCTGCTTCATTGGCTAGCGGGTTGCTTCTCTGGCTGGTTCACCATGCTTGGCTAGCGGGTAAGGGGCTGCTTTGCAACGGGCCAGGTGAGCACAGCACTGGCTGGTACATAGCTAGTGGGATGCCCAGGGTGGCCAGTGGCCCGTGGCTCACCCAGGACTCGCAGGAGGATGGCAGCATAGCCCACGCGGAGCCGGTCATGCTCTGGGAAGAGGCCCTGGCAGAGGAAGTGCCCGTGGGCTGCTACCCGCAGCTCCCGCAGCTCCAGTGTCCCATTACGCAGTGTCACCCGGCCTAGTGTCCCCGCGCTGGGGGCCACTGCCACCTCCCAGCCCGAGCCCACCGCCACAGCCCGCGGTGGCCCCGAGCCTGTGGCTGCTACAAAGCTCCAGAAGACAGCGGCTGGTGGGGCTGATGCCACCGTTCCGCAGCTCAGCTCCACCGCCTGGCCCCGAACTCCCATCACCGTCTGCTCCTCGTAGGCTGCCTTGCCTGCCACCAGTGGCTGCCCTGACCCAGAGGTGCAGCAGGTGGGGTTAGGTCTCTGCTAGCCCTCCCAGACACCATGGGGAAGTGTAGGGAGAAAATCGGGTCTGTGCTCACCCCCAGCCAGGGCCGACAGCAGGCAGAGGATCCAGAGCCCCCTCCAAGGCGACAGTGCCTGGCCTTGCTCCATGGTGCCATGTCCGGCCTGAGCCAGAGCAGGGCTGCATTCTCCCCCCTGACCTCCTCCTCTACAGTTACTCCTGGCTAATTAGGCCCAGCCCTGATTAGCCCTTAATTATTGATCAGTCCTGGGAGGGGCGGAAACCCGCCTGCCTTGGTCCCTGCAATCTCAGGGCTGAGGGCAGGTGTGCTTGGTGCAGGAATGGCAGCATCACCTCCTTCCCCCTACTGCAGGTGAGAGTTATTCCTGAGTGTAACCCCCTACACACACACACATGTGCACACACACACAATTTTGGGGTCTGAAAGAGGGAAAAATAAGCTCCTGCCCCCGTCACTCAACCCCATGGGGCTGAGAGCCGGGGAAAGCCGGTGCTGGCCAGCCAGCGGGGTTTGATATTTCATCTCTTGGCCCATCAAACATTCATGGGGGGAACGACAATGCTGTAATGCAACACCAGGATGGGGCTGGAGCACCCTGGCAGGGGAATTTTGGGGTGCACATGGCAGGAGGCTGCTGTACCCCACCCTCCAAACCGGGATGGTCTCAGGAGGGCCATGTCCAGAACAAATCCAGCTCTGGAGGTGGCAGGATGCAGCAAAGGCAGCAGGAAATTCCCTGCCGTGTCTCATCCCTCCCCACTGAGTCCTTACTTAGAATTAATTGATCATTACAAAAAATTACAACGTTAATACATTAATATGGCACTACCGACAAGGAGCTTCTGGGGCTTGAAATACCCAAAAGGGGCTTAAAATGCCCCAAACGTTGCAACCAGATGCTGGGGGGTGGCAGAGCCACAGCAAGGCTTCACTCCCCACCTCCAGCCACTGCCAGATGCCTCCAGTCGTGGTTTCTCCCTATCCAGATGGGGTTTGGAAAGAGGCTGGAAAAGCCGAAGTGTTGGTAGACCCAGGAAAGCATTGCAAACACTTTTGTCCTCATTGAGATCCTTCTGTGAGTCACAGAATGATTGAGTTCAATGGGTTTTGGCAAAGGAGGAGTGACAGTGCCCTTGGAATTAGAAATAATTCTGGTTTATTAGAGCTGAGCTTGGCATCAGTGAAGTGACAAACCTCTTGTGACCAAACACACCCTTGGGCTGGGGACAGGCAGGTCCAAGCTCTCTCCCCACACCACTGGACCCTAAATGCTGCATTCCAGGTGATTTAGGAGGGCAGTGGTGGATCCATGCTGCCATCCAGTGAGACTCTGATTCCATTTCACTAACTCCCTCCTTTCTCCTGTTGTTTTGTTTGTTTGTTTTTTCTTTAGCAAACTATTCCAGCATGAAAACAGGCAGTTTTATTTCAGGTGTCTGGAGAATTGGGCTGAGCAACTGGAGGGCTGAGTGGCCCATTAAGGTTGGGGCTGGAGGCTGCACAGTGATGCGCTAGGGAACTGCGGGGAAGGCAGGAACTCTGATGTTCCAGGCAGGAATGGTGGCTGCTAGCACTGGGTCTAGCTAACAGGCATGCTGTGGGAACTAGTCCAGCTGTCCAGCCAATGACGGTCAGTCGATCTCCACCTGCTCTTCTAAAGCTGCAAAGATTCTTCTGTTGACAGAGGATGCTGCTGAGGCCCTCAGCTGCAAAAGGGACAGGGACTGTCCTCCTCAGCAAGGCCCAGAGCTGTCGAGTTCCACAACCCCGCTCTTGTCCAGGCAGGGTCAGTTTGAGCTCACACTGGCTCCAGTCAGAGCAGGATCCCAAGAAGGCAGTTCAGGAGTTCAGAGGACAGTTGAAGCATTTGAGAGCAGCAGAAATCTCAGCAGAGTGTTTTGCCCAACCACTAACTACTCATTACTCCACACCAGCCTGACTAGAAATGCTCCATGATTATGAGAAGCCATCAAAGGAAACAATGTGAACAGAAAAATAAATGACACAGTGTTCCATAGTTCAAGCACTTGGTTAGGACTGAGCGGCAGAACAAGTGACAGGAAGACCCCAATGACTGCTGTGAGGGCCACATTGTGGCCTGTCCACATCTTAGGAAGGGAAGACACTTGCAATGCTCTGGGGTCTGGCAACCCTTGTGGTTCTTTCACCAATCACATCTGGAGGAGCAAACACAGATTGTGGAGGTATGGAGTCAGGAAGTGACCTTGGAGATATCAAAGTGTACCATAGAGCAGAGGAGGACTAACCATAGAGGAGGGGTTTAGCAAAGCAAGGATGACTTGGCAATATGCAAATGTTAACCAACAGTGCATTATTATTGTTATATGTAACCAGTAGCTAAGACACGTGCTAGAGAAAAAG
Organism: Bucco capensis; assembly: GCA_013396975.1. Classification (NCBI taxonomy): domain Eukaryota; kingdom Metazoa; phylum Chordata; class Aves; order Piciformes; family Bucconidae; genus Bucco; species Bucco capensis. The sequence goes on from VWZO01014890.1 coordinate 116,953, forward strand.
TATATAAGACACTTGTAGTTAATAAAGAGACTTGAACTTGCTGCTTCACGGTAAGATGAAACCTGGGCAGTGTTGTTTGTCTGCCCCAGCCATGACAACAGATGAGAAAACATTTCATTGCATGTTGGGATCTCACTCTGCCTCAATGAACTGCAGGCACTGGAAGGGGGTCAGGTAACCACATGAGAGCCAGACGTAGGTAGACATTGGCAAAGCTGCAGAGGGTCCTCAGCACCTCTTATAGAATCATAGAATCCTAGAATGGT
>VWZO01014892.1:1857-46633 GCA_013396975.1 Bucco capensis
CACAGCTCCTGGTGTGCCAGCCACTCCTCCAAGCTTGGGATCATCTGCAAACTTGCTGAGGGAACACTCTACCTCTTTATCCATATCATTGATGAATATATTGAACAGTACTGGCCCCAGCACTGAGCCCTGGGGCACACCACTAGTCATAAGAAGATTATCATGATGTAATGACACAAGGTGCAGAAATAATGAAATGCTGTTTACTTGCCAAGCCATCACAGAAAAAAATCCATTGCTGTCCAAGAAGTAAATATAATTTCATGTCAAGTATTCCCAAATGGAACAGAGATGAACAGCAGAAGAAAGAAAATAGGATGAGCCCTGCTTCAGAAAAAGATTTTCCTATTGCAAGAATGGTAATAAACTGGAGCAGTCCATCTCTGATTTATGCTTGTCTGATGGTACTCTCTAAAAGTACAAGGCACTGATTCCATTGTTGTGTACGACACAGAAAATGTCAGCTGCTAAATTCACCAGGAAAACATTCCTCAAGAAACTTTATTAGGGAGTCAGGAGAATTCTCATTAACTTCCTTGAGCCACTAAAAGCAATTATGTATGATATAGGATCATAATTTCCTTTAGATTCCCCTGGCCCAGCAATACAGTTGTTTCACTGCAATCCTAAAATTGTGAAAACAGCCACATAAATCTCAGCACTGAAATAATCCAAGCTTTACAGTAACCTCCTGACATCACATCTTGACTTATCTTGCCACTTCAAGAGCCCAAGTCTTACTCACTGCCTGGTAATTTAAAGACAGACTTAACATCTGACCACTTCTGAGATGTGTTTATTTTAACTCCAACTTGGGCTAAGAAGAAATGATTTATAGAGATAGTATCAATACCAGATTGTCCCTGCTGTATAAGAACTGCATCTTCCAACATCATTACCTCACCTTCCTCAAACTTCATTGTTTTCCACCTTTTGGAATTTTGCCCAAGTTAAAAAATATCAAATAAACACAAATCAGGAGAATCATCCTATCTTTTCACTCAGTGTCTCCATAAAAGCTCCAAGAGATCCAGGTATCCTGGTTAAGCCTTTGCTACCAGGATTCATTAGCATGTGTAGCCAATGTTTGGGAATGCAGGTTGGAGGGCAGACACATGATACCACTACAATGGGATACAACTCCCACTGCTTCTCCTCCCAGACCCAGAAAACTCTTCCTCCTGCCTGCAAGATCGTTCTTCAAAGGACACCAAAGCAAACAACTGCAGAAAACCAGCTCCTGCTTCTGAAACGAAAAGCAGAGCCAAAATTCCCTGTCCCCATAGAAAACTTTGTTAATTTGGTGAAGAAAACAGTGTAGAAACAGAAACATATGGAAAGGATCTCCAGAAATCTAGTTCATCTCCTTCTGAAAACTGAGCTAACTTCCAACTTTCAGAGTGCAGGACAATACTAACTGCCCCATTGTTCCCTGAATAGATGGGCAGTGCCTCTGGTGTCACTAAGGAATACAAAGCACATACCTGGGAGAGGTCTTCTTGGTCAGTACAGCTGATTTCTCATCACTCCAGAAAAGAAAAGAAAAAAATAGAAATCAGTAATAATGAAAGAATATGATCACATGAACAGATTCAGAAGTGCCTCAGGCTCTGTTTGGAATCCAGTTTGATTCCTACCTTCAGTATTTCTGCTGGAATGTTACTCCAGAATCACACTATTATAACCTTCTAATATTCACCATTAATGCAATCATAGACCACATCTACCCATTAGTACCTACACTGCCTTCAGCTTAAATATCCTTTCCTTCACACAACTGCCACTTACTGCTTGTGCAGGCTGCCTCTCTCTCCTTAATGTATTTCTAGAAGACAATAATAGCCTCTCTCAGTCTTTACATACTCATATTGGTAGGACAGATAAATGAGGGACTTGAGCCATAAAATTATTTTGCACTACGCTTACAATTAAGATAGACTTAAATATAAACTAAAGGTCTCTATCTGAAGAACTAAATTAACAAACCCATCCATATCCCACCCATGTAGGATGGAAGTGAGGTCGTTACAATCATAACTGAGAGGAGGAGACCCTAGATGGTTTCATGGCCTTCAGCTATTGGAAAACATTTGTGCTTTGGTGCAGCTGAGCACCACTCCAGGCAGGTCTGAAAGGCTTCAGCTGTGCTGGCTGCAAAGGCAGAGAGAGCAGAATATGTGCACAAGGCAAGTTTGAAACTGGCTCTAAAATGAAACTGGTGCCAAAATCTATATGGACCCTTCTGCTTTGTTTTCATTCACCTTCAAACTGGTGTGAATTANTTGGACCCTTCTGCTTTGTTTTCTAATGGCCTCCGTTTTCATTCACCTTCAAACTGGTGTGAATTAAACTGAAACACAACAATTTAGCATAGGTTTAATGGCATTTCTCAGTTCACTAGTTCAGGTGTGTCAAACAGAAAAGCTTCTGGAGCATAACATAGGGGAGTAACTGTAAGGAGGTCCATCTACAACAGGTCCTGAAGAGAGGGCACTCAGCATTTTAAAACACAAGTAGAGAAACCAGCTTTATGAGAAATTCTGACACAGTTCAAACCAAAGGACTGATCAAAGGTGAGCATTTTCATCACTCAAGCCCAGAGAAAAACAAGCAACACACCATGGAAGAACAAGACTTGGAATATTTGCAGGTTAGCTGTACAGGAGTTTTCATGGATTGAAATACATTGAAGGAACCACTCGAGAATTTCAGATGCTGAGGCATATGAAGGAGAGAAGAAACCAATAAGAATTTTAATGAAATGGGAATGCAGTAGTGTCTTTTGATTTTGTCTGGTTACAAAACAGATGAAAGAAGAAATAAGATAAGTGTATGATGTATTGACTGAGTTAAAGGAATAAAAATGTGTAAGATCTGACTGTCTGCTCTGTTACAGAGTGCAGGAACTAAGAATGTAAAAGAGGCTAGTTTTTAGATTTTCCTCAGGTGATTCAATTGTCAAAACTGACCTCTGAAGTAACCCAAATATGCCACAATCAAGCCCTGAGTTCATGATCTATAGTTTCTGAATAGGAGTGCCATGGAAGACGAGTCACTGAGCAGAGACACAAAGTACTCAGTATTAATTGCCCACTTTACAGAAAGCCCACCAAGGAGCTGAAGTCTACTTTTAGCTGTGGTTGGCTCTGAGAATCAGGGCTTGTGTCTTGCCTGCATGTTTCCAACTCTACTATAAGGTTAATGCAGTAAGCTGTGGGCTAGTCTCTCTACTAACTATACTGGTGGGGGACTGACTTTTTGTTTCTCTGTGAGTGTAAGAAATAAACTAAATTAATCTGTAACTAATAAATAATTTAATAAATAAAAGCAATCAATTATAGCCAGGAAAGGAGGACATTACTACAGAAAAAAATGTGGGAAGGGCAGAAGAAAATTTTCATTTTTAATGTGATCTCAGTATTATCTTGAAAATGAATAATGTTTCCTTTATCACTTACGTAATGTTTTCTTTAAAAACAGAGTGAAGGCAACACCCAAATGGAAACAAATTTTGTGTTTCCAGTTTACTCAGTGTAAATCAAGAGGAAAAATTTCTTTTTTTTCAGTATTCCTGTTTGCTGAGCTGCTTAGTGAAACATCAAAGTTGAGTCTTTCATTAGCCAAGGCACAGAACAGCATCCTGCTAGCTGGAATTGGCTGAAGCAATTTCAGAACAACTACTGATGCTTGTAAGATTTCAGCTATGATAGCTATAGCACAGAAACACTCTAGAAAGCCAAAGACCATGCCTGTCTTTGAAGAGTAGCAAAGTATTGACTAGCCAACTATTTCTCTGCAAGAAAAAAAGGAATATAGTATACAGAGTAGTGAAGTATAATCTTTTTTGACTCTACTAAAAAAAAGTTCTTTATATAACAGGATCATGGATTTTTTTGTGGATGAAAAGACAAAGGGATATCATGTATCTAGGTTTTGGTAAGTCTATTAACATTGCCTTAGGACAGGCCTACAGTACTCTAAATGAAAATGCTAAGAAAAAGTTTGGCCACTCATTTCCAGAGAGTAATTTATTGGATTCACTGACAAAATTGAAAGACTTGTTCTCCAAAAATCTGTACAATAGTTCATAATCTGGATGATGGATGGTGAGTGTGCCTATTAAAAGTGCAGATAACACAAAGCTAGAAATGACTGTGCACAGGCTGCAGGATAATGATCCTGACAAGTAGAAGGAATGGTCCAAAACTGGGATGAAATTCAGTGTGTGTGTGAAATTCAGATAGAGTAATCAAGTGGACAGTCAAGGGAAAAGCAGATTGTGTAGCTGTTTTGCAGAAACATCATTCAGAAACAGAGTGCAGAAAGAGAGGAAGTCTAGAGAGAGGTGATGAGACTGACACAAGCCTGGAAAATATTGCTTCTGGTTGTAGGTAAGGAACAATCAAATGAATCAAAGTTGTTGGAAGACTGATAGGGAACTGTAAACCATCTGAGTTCAAAAGGACTCTTTAAAGTTTTGCAAGTCAGTTTGCAAGCCCCTTTTGCAGAAAGTATCTATGTATGGTAGATAAGACAAAGAATATTTAGAGAAGACATTAAGAATACTTTAATTACAAGCTGTGATTTACCAGGAATTTCAACGTGTGGCTTGTGGAAGTCACAGAGCTTCCAAACTTCTTTGGAGAATGGTAAATGTATTGTTGATCCTGTTTTTAGGTAGGGAATGGATTAAATGACCTTTCCATGTCATTTTCAGCCTTGTTAACCACAGTTTAAAGTGTCAATTGTGAATATTCTGAGTATTTGCCAGAAATCTTATAGCATATTCAGTTCTTTGATGAAACAGCAGTAAATTAAGGAAAGCATCATTCACTGGGGTAAGAACAGTGTACAGATCTTCTCATTCCCATATTTGGGGAGTCGTTGCAAAGAATGATGCCAAAATCAGTGTGGATGTCAGCTGCCTCATAGTATCCATACCCAGGACCTCTGCTGCAAGGCACTCTACATGCTTTGAACCATAGAATCATTTAAGCTGGAAAGATCATTGTGTCCAACTTTGAGAAGCAAGTTATTCCAACTTTCTTCATATTTTTCAGGAGTAAGAGTGTGGAACTAGACAGGTTCCATGGGGCAGCTGATACTTTTTAAGTGCACAAACTATCTTACCTTGCAGTAATTAATTCATGTAGCCATAGCCCTGTGTTCAGTGGAGATGTAAGGGAAGGAATTCAAGATTCACATGGACTAAATAATTCATTAGACTTGTAATACTACACTGAACTCCTTAGCATGCACCTGGACAACTATCAGAGACTGCACAGAAATATCCAGCAGAGGCAAGGAGCAACTTTAGCAAGCCTGTGTGTGGATCATTCCATTTGGAGGTCACAGACCCTTTTCCACTCCCTCTGTGCACTGCTATGACATGGTTATCTGAAACCTACCCTCAAACACACTTAGTCAAAAGAAGTATTTTTCTCTCCCCTCCAAAAAACAGTAGTGACAAAATACTTTATAGATGTGAGAAAAGCAGCTTTGCAACAGGAACTGGTGGTCATGGCATGAGAAATTGCTGGGTCACACCTCAGATATATTCCTGTAAAGACATTTATATAGCTTTTTTTTTTTTAATTCACTATTTTTCTTCCTCCTTTGGACATTCTACATTTTCTTGCCATTCAAATAATTCATCTCAGTTTGTCAAAAACAGTCTTTTCCCAGCATAAATGGCTTCTCTGGTGACATAGGCTATTTTAGTACTAGTTATATATGCATGTGGAATGTTTTAGAAGGAAAATTTTTGTTTAATAATTTCTTAATTGAATAATTTTGTTTAACTTTTAGTAAGTTTGGTGGTGAAAATCTACACATGAGATTCAAAGACTTACCTAATATGTTTACATGCTAGTGAGAATCACTCAGGTCACATAATTTACTCAAATTAAGTAACACAAAACCCCTTAAAAATCTATGAGAGTACTTGTTGAGGAAGGTATCATGCAGTAAGAGTATCATGAAAAATATTAGAGTAATCCATATGATATTTTGCTTTCCTATAAAGTGAATACATACACTAGCTTTAAAAAAACCACCTGAGAAATGTAGCAAGTTTGTTCCCCTGTTTTGTTCACAGGGCTAGGAAGAAGCCCTCAGGATGAAAAGGATTCAATATAGATCTGACATTCTGCCTAGAAAGCAGCCAGGCTTTCATATGCAAATTCTCCAGTGTGTTTTGATTTTTTTTTACTTTTACAAAATGCATTGTTCTGTGTACAGATTGAATATTTTTAGAACAGTTGCATAATGTTAAATTTGCCCTTGGTGATTTTATCCTTTCGTTACCTGAAATACTACTTCTTCATTTTAGTTCTTCTGAAATGAATACCCAAAGGCCTTTACATATTAAGCAGTTAATATGAGATGTCATCATGATTAATGAATGAGAGGGTTTTTTAAAAAGTAGTATTTTCATTACCAGTTCTCATGGCAGAGCATGACAGTATTAAAAGTTGCATAAGAAGAGGAAGAAGAAAGCTTCAAAATTTTGTCTTATCAAGGTAAACTAGGAAAAAAAAGAACAGCACAAGTGAATTACAGTGCAAGAGATGCTTGGCTTTATTCTAAAATGTTAGAGTCATTTTTGATATTACATTAAAAAGATGCTGAACAACAGAGAGGGAATTGTTTGGGGAGAGGTGAACTGGAAATGCATTTTCAGCTATAATTATCAGCCATGCTTATTCAAAGATAACTAAAGGAAACAAGAAAGCAAGTGTTCTTGAAGGATGCTGTGCTGGAAGATGCTAATGACTGACATCTGAAAAGTCTAAGACCTGAGTCTACGAAGAAGATACATAAGTCTAAGATGGAAAAAAAAAAGCAGGGTACAAACTAAACATTTTCATATTCAGAAGAAGCAGTCCAGTTATCTCACTCTGTAGTTAGAAGCAGATAAGGACTTGAGGGCTGACTGTGGAAGGCAATGTACCTGCAAAAAATGTACCTGTAAAAAGGATTTGAACAGTTTCAAGCAGAGGAACTAGGACTTGTTATTACTGAAGGCAGAAAGTAAGGAAAGGAGGAGCTATCACTATGGGCACAGGTAGATTTAATGGAGGAGGAGAATGGCCAGACATGTCTGCTCTGGTCCTCCCATAGATGTAGTGCAGCTCTGCTTTGCATGTTGTCTGCCACAACATTCTTTATACATGCAGCCCACATCAAATACAGAGAGATCACAAACACTATGCTCAATTCCAATTGCTGCCTTCTCGACCCCCATTATGATCCCAAGCTTGGAGGAGTGGCTGGCACACCAGGAGCTGTGCTGCCATCCAGAGTGACCTGGACAGGCTAGAGATGTGGGCAGGGAGAAACTTAATAACATTTAACAAGGGTAAGTGTAAAGTACTGCATCTGGGAAAGAACAACCCCATGGATCAGTACAGGCTAGGAACTGATCTGTTGGAGAACAGCCCTGGAGAAAAAGCTCTGGGAGTGCTGGTGGCTAGGAGGATGCCCATGAGGCAGCAATGTGCCCTTGTGGCCAAGAGGCCAATGGCATCCTAGGATGCATTAAGAGGAGCGTGGCCAGCAGAGCCAGAGAGGTTATTCTCCCCTCNGAATTGCTTTGCAACACCTTCTAGCTTAGCTTCAAGCACTGAGGCAATGGAAGGGTATAGACGATTGGACTATGTGACAGTCTCCTCTTGAGCTGTTCATTAAAAGACACTTTGCCTCACATGGCTTCATATCATTTGGAGGTAATGTCCTTTTCAAAGTCATGCTGCTGAAGAAGAAAATGGCAAGAGAATGAGGAGTTAGGAGAATAATGATTAGACTTTATAGGCCTGAACTTGAGAAAGTCCAAAACCTCAGCCCTCTCCTCCTTTCTGGTTACACTCTTCGACAGAAATTTCTGGAACTCTGTTTCCTTTGAGACACCAAATCAGGCTGAAATCAACTATCAGATTTAACATGTTATTGGCAAGAGGACAGACATCTCAGAGAGGTTGTTTCTGTAGGTTGTTTCATGTTTGCTTTGAATGTGAGAATAATTCTGGACAATCCAGCTTCTTCCCCAGCAGCAGCAGAGTAATAGATATGTTCAGGTTCCCTGAAAGGAAGGAAACTGTTGATCACATCACAGAAATACCCTTATCTAACCTCAACCTTCTTGTTCTTCCTTTCTGGTCTGTGAGGTCTCATCCCTATAGGCTACACTGGTTTTCTCTTCATTTCTCACTGTCATCTTCCCTACCTGGGACCTGCTGCTGCAGCCTGTGCTTTTCCCTCCTGCTCCACACTCGGTGTCATCTCCTGCTTCTCAAGGTCTTTGAACTTGTGTGACACCAGCTTCAATGGCATAACATCACAAGGGCAGCATCACTTTGCTGGTGGCAGAGAATAAAAACCCAACATATCCCCAGAACTGTGGGAGGGAAAAGCAGCAGCAGCTGCTGCAATGTTCTTTTTTCTCCCAGCATACCACATCTCTCCTCTGGGACCACGAGAAAAGAAAGTTAAAGAGAAACCACTCAGCCTGACTCTGGGAGGCTTACTCTTTTCATCAGTGATTTGCATAGAAGAAACATTACCAAAAAGTTAATGATACTTTGACTTTAACATTGAATGACTTTATTTCAACTATGCTCTACAAGATTTCCTAGAAATGGGGAATGATGTATTTTAAAATGGCCCAGACCTTTTCAGGATTTCCAGAGGCATTACAAATCATTCTGCTGCAGAAAGAAAACAAGTTTCCAAATGTCAGAATTTCCTATGCAATAGAAATTTAGTTAAATTGAGCTGCCATCCCCCAGTTTAGAAAGTGCAAGCTGTATCTGGTGGTACTGGTCCAGGGAAGTGACAAGGAGATTTCCCCATTTGATGGTCTCTTCCACAAAGAGTGGAAGTGCCCTATCTACTTTTTCAGTTAAAAATTAAAGTCTTAAAATTGTCCTGGAACAATAATTAAAAACAATAAGTGCTATTTACATGCTGCTTGGTCACCTGAAATAATAAATATGATTGCAATGATTACTGAAACTAAAGGCCAGTAGAGAGTGAGGTGAATGAATTGCCACCTTTCTGCAGAAATAAACTCTCTGGAAAGCATAATAAGCAATGGTGGCTCTGTCAGAGTACTTATTTGTCCACCTGCATGATGTATTTATGGCAGTGTTTAAAATACTGAGGACCAATTTGTACCTGCACTCCCTGAGGTGCAAAATTAAGGTTTTTATCCTGGATTTCAAAAATGCCTGTGTGAGTGGGAAGGCAGCTAAGGCGTTAGAAAGAGTAGTTGTATGCCATTTTTGAATTCAGATGTTTGTGGGAATGGTTCTGCTTCAAAAGGTCAGCTTAAATCCCCTACTATGTGGGGTTTAACTTGTGTCTATGAGAGAAGTCAGGCACAGTCTGAAAATCNGCACATGCTGTGTCTCACCTAAAAAAAATCCCTTGTGCAGGCTCGAGGGTGCTATCTGCTATCCTCTTTTTATCAGCGTGCTTGGAAAAGGCGCTGAGGAGGAGCATGGATGGAGCCCTCCCTGGATCTTTGTTCACGATGCCTAGCCATGATGACGACAACGATGAGAGACGTGCTTTAACTCCTTTCTAACACAGGCAAGAGTGGAAGTGTGTTCAGTAGACATCCTTCATCCATACCACCTGCTGTGATAAGGCAACAAAGGTCTCAGGTTCCTGACCTAGTCTACAGTTAGGTGCCCTCTCTGCTTTTAACACACAGCAGTGTGGGACCCAGGTGCCAGAATGTGTCACCAGTTGGACTAGGAGGAAAGGATGTTGTCCTTACTTGGCTAGATCAGTAGCCCCAGGGGCTCACTATGACACAGAAGAGCAGCACCACTCACACAGCTAAGGTGACATCTCTGCCTTCTGGATGCAGAGCAGACAGGTACAGTGCTCTCCTTAAAGCCTCTTCTTCCATCCACAGCAACATGGTCAAGAGGGATGACCGGAAAATTAATTGAGAAAGTTAATGATTGATTTTCCGTGATGATTGAAGAAAGCAGCTTCTTGGGGAGACCTGGAACAGAGCTAAACTGATTTTATTTTGGGTATCAATCGCCAAATTCTTTGATTTACAAGCCAAGAGGCTGTTGTGTTGAGGAAATCTGTAGGTGACAAAGCTGCACTCCTGGCACTGCAGCCAAGGGTGCTATTAAATTCAGTATTTTCTCTCCTTGTGCCCTTGACCTAAAGCAGGAGTCAAGCTTCTGCTTTAAAGCTGGTTATACTGACTTCCCATCAGCATGATGGTCTGTCTCTTCACCATTTGGAAAGGTCCTGTAAGGGCCTGGAGATCACCCATCCCCTCTTGAGGTTTGGTTGCTGGGGCTTGGGAACACAGCAGCCTGCCCAGCTGGGGTCCACCCTGACTCCCAGCCCATAATGACCCCTCAGTGTTAAGTAAAAGGGTCTGTACATTTATGTAAACATATGGAATTATTGCTCCCCTTTAAATAACTGAATAGCATACCTTGCTCTGCAGTGGAACAGTAACCACACTGCCCAGGGAAGCCTGTGGTGCTGGCTTCAGAGTAGATCTATTTTGTTCACCACTGATATTTTTATACACTGTGAATGAAAAAACAATGTATTTCAACTCAAGTCAGTCCTGTTGTTCATCCACAGGTTCTTTAACACACATGTCCATCCCAATGCGTAGTTTACTGCCAGACATCAATTATTTTTGCTGCTTTCCCCTGAGACAGCACCTGGTGTTTGAAATGATGTTTCTTTTCCCAATGCTTGTCATTCTCACTTAGTCTAGAGCAGTTGAAAGTAAGTAGTCAATTCCCACTTCCTTCCTTTGCAGAATTTGCAGTAATAACCTGGAATTGCAGTTCAACATCACATCTCTCTCAGTAGATGGCTTTCAGCAAATTAATACACTCAACTTGCCAAGCTTTATCTTAAACTGCAAAAGCTATCCACATCAAATCACAATTTTAGGTGTTTACATTTTCACATCGTGGTCTGTATTTTGTCCATGAACCATAATGAGTGAGATGTGAACTCTTGTTTGTTCAGATTTACATGATGTTTAACATATCAGGTGCAGATTTTAGGGGTAGGGAGTAGAAGCCAGAAGGGTCAACCTGAGCACCAATTTTTACAACACTTACTTTCCTGTGTTATGATACATTATGAAACTTTTATCAGCTTCTCTATACATCACTCCACTCTTTACTAAGGATCTAACTACCTTTAAGAAACACAAAAGTGGTTTAGGAGCTGTTCAGTTGTACCAAAAAATCCAAATGCCCCTAAAACACATGCATATGGACTGGGAAGGAAATAGTTTCTTACATCCATTGCATGAGACTAATGTGTCAAAATCAAAATAAAACAAAGCAAAGCAAAAAGTCATCCAAGACTGTGCTATGATACTAGTAAGAACTATAAGACATCAGCTAAAAGCACAATGAAATTCATTGGCTGGCAGTTGGAAGTTCAGAAAACTCAAGGCAGAAATGAGGATTTGAGACTTCCAAGTGGTATTAATTACCTTTTAAAACAAATCACCATGGGACTGGAAATTCTCCATCCCCCAACTTGATTTTACTTCTGGCTTCTTTACACTGCACAAACATCCAAGTACTTCCTTCATTACAAAAAAGTCTCCAAATATTTTCCTGTGGTGGTTACCTACCACCAGAGTAACACGTGGGACTTATTCTGAAGAAGTGTGAGCAGATTCACATTCATGTTCAGATTTCTCTATGTTTACCTAGGCCACAATAAATTCCCAAACCTTCTGCACATCCGCTTCCCTCACCACAGTCCCCAGGCTCTCTTCCATTTCCTAGGACCACCTACAAAATCACTTCCACCCTCTTCAAACCATTGTGAACACCCACTCATTTGGTAAAACATCAAAACAACTATCTACCTTGGCAGTTATTTCTTTTCTCTCTCAGGCCTACTTCATTCCCCCATGCAGTTGTCCCTGCTGAGCAGGTGTGCAGTCTTGCTCGTGGAGTTTTCTCCCTCCTCTGCTCTACTTTTGCCCTTTCTGTCTCATCAGCTTCTCTGTGGCTTTTCCTTTTTTTCCTGTGTCATAAGCTCTATCTCCAGGGAATTTATACTACATCTTTGAGAACTACAGGAGGAGATGTCCCTTAACTTCCAACAAAAGGTCTTGCTAGAAGACAGAGAAACTGTAAACAGGAAAAATTCTTTAGTTTGATGATAATGTGAATAATTCTCTAGGGTTTAATTGTGCTCTTAAAGTGTCTACCAGCACTTGCCCAGAGTTAAACAAGAATGACATATGCAGTGAAAATATGTATTATGCCTGCAAAATGTCTTCTTGTAAGAAGAAAAGGTAATGATTATTGAAATCTGGAATGAAAAAGAGGATAAAAAACCCAACAAAACCAAACCAAACAAACATTGTGCTCTGTACTTGATTTTACTCAACCTCCTTTCATCCAGTGCTGTGAACATCTGTCTTCCAACACCCAGGCACAAGAGCACTCACAGGGACCAATTCCTTCCACACAACACTCTCCCATGACAGGAAAGCATATAGAAATCCTGGCATCATTAGGGAAAGTCATTTGGATTAAATGATGAATGACAGTGATGGTAATTTGAGTGATTTTCCCCAGACATCATGGTCAAGGTATGTCATGACAGGAGCAGCACCACAGAAGGAGAGGGACAGTCTTGCTGGTGAGAGCCCTCCTGACAGCAGTGCCATGGCTGGATCTCAGAGGGGAGAGAGAGCAAGTTTATAGCCCACTCAGCCCTCTGCTAGTTGCTTGGTATTTGCAGTTCTCCTTGTGCAACACACAAGGACAGAAGCATCTCCTTTCTGAGTGAGGTGCTGTCAGACAAGACCTCTTCCTCACGAGCCCCCTGCAAGAGTGCAGCCTGCAGATGGGCTTCCCACACACCCTGCCACAGGCTGGCTTGCTCCTGGGACATGGGAGACCTCAGGAATGATCATCCTATAAGCAAGATTAGACTTGAGGAAAGCAAGGATGATATTGAGGGTGTCAGGCTGAAAATAGAGAAAAAGGAAAGAAAACACATGCAAATGCATTTAGACACATTAAGGTACTGGGTTGCATGCCCTTGCAGAGGTGTGCATGCAGGATGCTCTCCATGAGCAAAGATCTGCACAGGCAGGCAGAATAGCCTCAGGACCTACAGGAGATGTAGGCATACTGAATCAGAGCTGGAGGCTAGGTGGAATAGCCTAAGGCATGCTAGGTGGGATAGCCTAAGGCGTGCTGGCTGCTCCTCAAAACCTATTTTGGGCAATTGATTCAAGGTCTTAGGAGAAAGGATATTTTAAAGCACTAAAAGTAGTTCTAGTCATAAAAATTTTAATCCTTATTTGCATATTTTCTTATTTGTTTATTTATTACTGTATATAAGTTATGTGTCCAAGGCTTGACCAAGCTCCTGCTTGCAAATGGTAATGGTCTAGTTCAGGCAAAAATAAAGCCATATGTCTAGTGAGTAGGATCAATGTTTTCAAGTTTAAGAATGGCTTATTTAGAAACATATATCAAAACCTGGGGTAGGATAAGAGAAATTTCCAGGGATTTGGAAGGGGCAAGGACATGCTAAGCCAAAAGTTTGATGTGAAAGGCAAAAGATGACCATGGCTGTATGAAGTTCCCAAAGAATTATGAGTGTGTCTTGAAACTAATATGTTAAGGGCGAGTGTCAGAAGGAGAGAGCCAGACTCTTCTCAGTGTCATCCAATGTTAGGACAAGAGGGAATGAGAGCAAGTTGGACCACAGGAGGTTTAGTATTAACATGAGGAAAAACTTCTTTACTGTAAGGGTGATAGAGCACTAGAACAGGCTGCCCAGGAGGCTGTGGAGTCTCCTTCTCTGGAGACATTGCAGAGCTGCCTGGATGCATTCCTGTGTGAGCTGGTCTAGGTGATCCTGCTCTGGCAGGGGGGTTGGACTAGATGATCTTTCTAGGTCCCTTCCAACCCCTGGCATTCTGTGATTCTGTGAAATAATTGTCAAGTATAAATTAAAATATCAGCACTGAGTACCTGGAAGACTGCTGGAAAGAGCTTTTCAGTTACAGGCAGATAATGAGAACTGCATTCTAGGTGATAGATTTAAAGCAGAAAAAGTCACTGAAAAGGAAGCTCTCCCTACTGTTGCCTCGGGAGAATGAAATGATCAGTTACTGCTCCTCTCCCTCCATAATCTTACTAGAGAAGAGGGACATGTTTCCAAACTCCAGATTAAATATTATGGCAGGAACTCAATCAGTGCCAACAAATACCAATGAGGACAAAGAAAGAGAATGTGTCTAGAAGAGACCCAAGTCTCTCTGCCAGTTATTCAGCTTTCAGTACATCAATGCTGTATGATCATTTTTGGAGATAGAAATTGAGTCTCCAGTGTGCTAAGTGTAAATGTTAAGAAGTCATCCTTACTTTGCAGACCTTTCAAGTTTTCAAATTCAATGCTACAAAAGGCTGCATGCCTAGTTTCACTTGCTGCAAGTTGGCTAACCAGCTTTACCAGAAGTTTGCAGAAGCAAACATTGATTAATGAGATGAGGCACTAGTCAATGAAAGCAACAAATGGGTGGGCTCAGGAGGACTGACTCCTGAGAACCAATTAATATGTGGACATGCCATATGGGCTGGCAGGGCACAGAGTAGTTCACTACCTGCTGTCACGCTTGGCACTGCACCAAGAAGGATCAGAGCATCTGTCAGGTCCCAAGAAGAGCTAACTACAGCGCACAAAGCTTCAAAACAAGCCTTGAACATCAAAACTCCTTGGTAAAATCCCTAGGAGAAAAGACCTTGAAACAGTGTAGAAATGCCTCTATTAAAAATTAAATGTGCAGTTGTTTCCCAGGCAAAATCAAGCCTGCCCCTTTCCCTGTTTCTCCTCTTTGGCTGCAGACTCATGGCTTCTCTTTGAATTTCTTTTGATTGTTGTAACTGACAAGAGAATCATGTTTTCTCTGCAACTGTCTTAAAATAAAGCTACAGATTTTCAGCTTCAGACTGCAGTTTCCCCTCCCATCTTCTCCAGTTCATTTTAATAAGGTCAAGGCTCTTCCCAAAGAGGTGTTAAATCAGTTAGGAAAAAAGATATAATATGAACAAGTCATATTCCACTTAACCACTTGTCATCAGTCTCCAAGGACTTCTCTCTTGAAAAACAAACTTTCTGTAGCAGTGCTGGTTATTTAGCCAAAGTGCAGGAAAACAGATCACTGTTTTGTTTCCCTTAGCCAGCTGAAAGACACACAGTCCAGTTACAGGGCACAGGCAGGAGCTGGCACCATCACTTTTAACAGGGGAAAATTGCTTTTTCAGTCTGCCAGTGAATCCCACAGAAGCAACAAGCTAACCAGGGCTACCTTGTGGTCTTGTGCCAGCAGAAACCTGAGCTCAGCAGATGTTTGCTGCTTTTTTTTTTGTGGGGTGGGGAGTAAGTGAAATCAGGAACCAGTGTCGAAAATGAGGATTTTAGTGCCTTGTTTTAATCACTGTAATCTACATTTCAGGAGAGATAATTTGAGTTTCACTTGAAGACAGCTGTATTTCAAATAGACAGACAATGCAGAACACTGTGAATAAATTAGGAAGACAACAACAAAATGAAAAAAAAAAATACCCTGCTAGCACTTCTTTCTCCCATGTTTCATCATTCTGACCTTACTTTCTAAAGTATTGGACTTAACATCTGGATATGAACACAAACTTTGACAAAAATCTAGCCAGCCATTGACTGAGTCAGTGACCAGGCACAGCTGCAGAGTCCTCCTCTATCTGAGATGAATGCACAAAGTGCTAGCAGGAGTTTATTCTCCAGGCCCTACATTATCTTTTCTCAGGGCCTGATCCAAATTGTTGGATCCTTTCTGAATTATTGGAAAATATTCTGTTGGCTAGAATAGACATTTGATTGAGTTATCAATGAAGAAGAACAGCTATCTGCCTGGATTAAGGAGATAAACAGTCTCTGCAAAGTTTGCTTCAGAGAAAGAATCAAAGAAAATACAGCTTTCAGCTGAGGTCTTTGTGTCTGTCTTATGCATCAGCAGTCGATCATAGTGGAACCTTAATGAGGTATTTGTGCAGAGAAGTTGAAGTTGTCTAATTACAGACTTTTCTAGGAGCATCTTTTGTTCCCAGTGGGACCTGGCCTATTTTCAGAGTGTTCTGCCTGGAAAAAAAAAAAGGATTATTTTACCTGTCTCTATTACTGAAAGCTAACATGACTGAAGGCAGTAGACAGTGTCCCTTTGTACTTGCTGAGAAAATTCTCTTCAATTAGACATTAAGCTCAACTTAATGCTTTAATTGTTGGACTGTGTTTGATTGCAGTTCAGCAGTAAGAAGAGATGCAGCTGACAGAAGTTTGTGGTTCATTGAAATTTAGACAAATATATATATATATATATACTTTTATTCTCAGGCAAGAAAACTTGCAAATAAAGAAGACATCATAGGATGAAGACACCATGGTGATGCAACTTTCTTTCCTACAGAAAGGTGATCATTTTATAAGCCACTAATTTTGTTGGGAGTGCTATAATTAGGCTGAATAACTGGGTGAGACCCACAAGAGAAGCTCCTGAAGAAAGAATTGAGCACGGAAGTTGAGTAGCTGAATTGTGAGCTATATGTGGAAGAGATTATCTGTCCTAAAAGAGTATTGAAAATGGCCATCAACCCCAAAAGAAGAGGGAATTGTAGACCTAGAGAAGTATGCAAGTCAAATTTCAATGAATTCTGAGCACTTTGTGTGCAATTGCCTTTATTCAATCAAAATGGTGACCTTACTCTGGTAAGTCAAGGAAGAATCAGAAGAGAGGTCTTACTGCTTGGTTTGCTCTAAGGACTAGGCCTTTTTATCCAAGATAGAAACCATCACTGTCCATGTTTCCAGCTAGAAACACAAACAATTAGACAACTAGATTCAATGAAGGAACAACTAGCATAGAATCATAGAATCATTCAGGTTGGAAAAGACCCTTGGGATCATCAGTCCAACCATTAACCTTACTCTACAAAGTTCACCCCTAAACCATATCCCCAACGCCACATCTAAACAACCCTTAAACATATCCAGGGATGGTGACTCAACTACCTCCCTGGGTATCTAGTCCAGTGTCAGACCACTCTTTCTGTGAAAAATGTTTTTCCTAATGTCCAGTCTAAACATACCTTGTTGCAGCTTGATCCATTCCCTCCTGTTCTATTGCTTATTACCTGTGAGAAGACAGCAGCACCAACCTTTCTACAATGTCCTTCGAGGTGTCCCCTTAGCCTCCTCTTCCTCAAACTAAACAGTCCCAGCTCCTTCAGTCACTCTTCATAAGATTTGTTCTCCAGGCCCTTCACCAGCTTGCTCCAGCACCTCGATACCTTTGTTGCATTGAGATGCCCAAAAGTGAACACAGCACTCCAGGTGTGGAACTGGATTCCATAAAGGACTCTATTCTATGCACAGCTGATCAGGTCCCTCTGGGAACAAGTGAAGAAAATCTCAGTGTTGCAGAGCTCTGTTGGGCAAAGCTACTGGCTTAGAGTAAGCTACATAAAACTGGATAAGCCTCATAGCTTTTTTAGCTTTAAAAAGTACACCCAGACAAATCAAGTCTGCTTCTTAGAAAGTGTGATTAGGCAGGGTAGGGAACTACTGCTAAGAGGCTGGAGCTCATCAAGCATCTAGACTTGTTCAGCAGCTCTTCAAGCATTTCTCTGTGCCCTCACTCTGTGCTACATCAACACCGTCTGATGGTTACATGCACAGTTTTAGTTGTTCTGGGCACATACACAAGCCAAATTATGGGTTTCTGGAGAGCAGAATCACAGAATCACAGAACAGCTACAGCTGGAAGAGACCTTGAAGATCATCGAGTCCAGCCTTTTTCCTAGCCCTATCACCCCACTAAATGATGCTCCCCAACACAACATCCAGCTGTCTCTTAAACACCTCCAGGGATGGGGACTCAAGCACCTCCCTGGGCAGCCTGTTCCAATGGCTCACAACCCTTGCAGCAAAGAAATTCCTCCTAATATCTAACCTCAACCTCCCCTGGTGCAGTTTCAATCCATTTCCCCTTGTCCTATCACTCTCCACTAGGGAGAACAGACCAATTCCTGCCTCCCTACAACCTCCCCTCAGGTAGTTATAGAGAGCAATGAGGTCTCCCCTCAGTCTCCTCTTTTCCAGACTAAACAGGCCCAGATCCAGTACAACCAGACAGATATGGCAGCTGCTGAGTGAGGTACTCTGGATATCATAGTTTCAATCCTGCCTAAATCATGTTTTTAATGTTTATATCCTGTCAAGGTTTAGCATGGGATCTTGAAATATTAAGTCCATATGTTTGTCTAGCTAAGGACCTTCCCTCAGTAGAGATAGTTTAAAGAAGCTGCAATATTTCTGCTGGAAAGTATCAAGAAAAATTCCTTGCCAGCATTTCTTAAAATCAGATTCTGCATTTCTTACAAATTGATATATATTGAAATTCAAACTTGCCACCTCCTATTAAAAGGAATAGGAGCTGAACCACTGTTCATAGCTTTTGAACATCTCACATTTTGCAATCTATTCTGATGCTTATAATCTACAAGCATGACAATGCAACTTTTGTCTTTGCCAGTGTGGAGGAAAGAGATGGATGAGGAGATACAGATTCAAATCTCCACAGACTTATGTACACTGAAAAATGAGCAAAGCAGCTCAGCAGAAAGACCAGGAACCATCCAGAGATTAAGTATGGCAATTACCAGACATGTTCACCAGCTATTTTTAAAGTTCTGTGGGAATATCTGATAACAGCTATTTAGCCTGACATATCACTCTCTGGCTTTTCTGCCAGTGCAGCCAGTCAAAGCACAGTGGAAAGTTTAGAAATGTAGGAATTAAAAAGATCTTTAGCTTAAGGGTTTGATCAATGCAAGACTGAGATGAGTGTCTGGTCTGAGGGGCTGAGATGCAATGCCTTTACCACACTTGAGCAATACAAGTGCTGTTTGGGTTTTACCTGCTAGGACATCATTCTGTAAGTGTACTTTAAGTCTTCACTAAAAGGAGTTTCCCATGTGTTTGCCAGCTGCACAGCCTTCCCCAAACAGACCTGGGAGTCAGTATCAGGCTTTACCTTGGTTGTTGCACCACAGATAGGATTAATAAAAGATTAATTGAAAAATGTGGTAACTGTATATCTAGAGGAATTTCGGCACACTTGATTCCATTTCATATTAGATTTCTCTCTAAAACAATTCATAAGAAGCTCCTTTAAAGTCAGGATATGGAAATATACATATCTACACCCTTGCAAGTCCTCCTGCCCTGTGAAGTTAGTCTTGCAGATTGTGTCCCTGTCCTTCATGAAGGAGGAGTATTTTCTGTAAGTTATCACATAGTTAGACAAACATTTCGTTGTCAGATATTCCTACCTGTAACAAGTAAAAACTGTTTATCCCATACCAAGAGGATTGTAGAAACTGAGTTGCTAGTACTCAGAGTTGAACTGCTAGAAACTAGAACTGCTGCTTATGCACCCTACCTTCCATACACTGCAATATTCAAGTCTCTTTGCCATTGTCAGTGGGGGAGATGTGGGTTGGAGAAGTGGGAGTAAAATCTTTTTTTTTTTTTCCATAGACTATGTTCCAGCCTTCAATCTTTCCAGTGAATTAATGTCCCATTGAAGGCTGTTCTGCAGAAGTATGTTTTCATTATTTCTACAGCATTATCTACCTGCACCTCCAGCAGAAAAGACTGGGAAGCTTGAAAGTAATGATTAAAGGAAGATGTCTTCCTTAGAAACATAAGACAGCTCATGGCAAAAACATTCTTATCAAATACTCTAGGTGTAGCAAAGTAGATTTATACAGCCATGATATTTCTCTTTCTCTTTCTAGAGGCACCATACCCAGAACTACAGAACAGTCTGTGGTGAAAGCTTATAAAAACACAAGTCTTTCAGCTTTAAAAAGGATGGTGTCTTCAAACCACCACTGTCCTGAAACAGTAATTTCAGAACAAATCTCTGTATAAATTCAAACTTGTATGTGTTCTCACTGGGCTTGAGTAAAGGTGGAAAAAGAAAAAAAGAGTTTCAGGCCATGATCTAATGGGCTTCAAAATCTTCACTGCCTTTTGGTCTGCTGAAGGAAGACAGTTCAGACAGCAGATATCTGAATCTGAGTGGCTAAATATAGGTATCATGGTGTTTACATTTCTGCTGTGATCAGTAACAACTCTAGCTAGTGAGGTACTGAGCTCATCATGAGGTGATCACTGTCATGGGCAGCATTGGCAGATCACAAGCAGTTCATTATAGCTTTAAAATATCCCAGTTCTCCTCTCCCTTTTATTAACTTCAGGTGAAGGAAGAATCTTTCACTCTGTGGAATTTACTTTCAGCGTTGCCATATTGAATGGGAAGAACATCAGTTAAACCATATTACACTGAAAACCTCATTATAATCAGTTAATCCTAGTACTGGCAGAGATTGCACAACAGTGATAATAAATCCTAAAAGAAAAGTAAAAATCACTGAACAGAAAATAAGAAATCAGAAAGCTTGGAGTTAACCATAGTGATTCTGTCACACTGCAAAACAATATAGCATTAGATAATCAGTACATTATTTCTGATCCACTGAAAGCTGATACCTGCCTAATTATTAAATTGACAGGCATGTTTTCATAAAGAGCAGCATACTTCTGCAAAGCCCCTTAGCTCATGTGGGAAGAATAGTAATATACTATTGTATAGCCAGAAGCTGTTTAAGTAAGGAAAGAAATTCCCTGTGTCCTGCCTTTCAATATTCCTCTGAGGACAACTAGAAACACCCATCTCTTCTTGACAAGTGATAGTAAACTGTACAGAGAAAAATAATCAGTAAGCACATTTTCTTTGCCTCAGAAGTCGGAAAATACTCTGTGCTAGACTTGATAGAGAGCCAAATTCTAAAACCAAGAGGCTTCGTTTGAAAATATTCATTCCCCAGTAGGACTTTTTACTATAAAATGCAATAGTTGTAATGTCCTAAGCATTTATTTTCAGCTTACAGGTTATCTCAGAGATAACCAGCACCAACATATGCACAGATTTAATATGAATTGTTCCCAGAAGAGGGGTAGAAAGCTGATGTCACAGACTTCTGAAACATAGTCTTTACATTGAACAGGAGCACATTTGTACTCAGATAAAATAAGAGCTGTGTATAGATGACCATTAGGCACAGTCTGAAAATCCCTTGTGGTCTCCTGTGGNATATTGGGAAGAGTAGTTGGGCTTATATGTTACATTGCCATGTCACCTATATGTTCCCATCCAGCTCTCTCTGTAAGCCAGCACCTCCTCCAACATTAGTTCCTGTAACATGTTTGTCACTTGCCTGTTCAGTCAGTCAGCCTCAACAGGGGAAATATTTGCAGTAGAGTGTCTTCTGTAATGATCCAGCTGGTGTAGAGTCAGCAGACCACTTTTTCCCTGTGCTGCAGGGAGTTCAGTTGTGCGCGGGTGGAATTCATCTTACCCAAATATAGTCCACAGAAAGAAACAAGCGCTGCTGGGTAAGATTTGCCTACCCTATTTTAGGCATTGACCTCAGGACTAGAAGGTTTCTGCCATTAAGCACCTATTTCCCTTCACTGAGAGTGCAGTGAGCCTGTGATGACTCATTCAGATGTAGCACTCTACACGGGGCCTGATGAATCCTGCCTTGAGGTCTTGAAGATAAGGGCAAGAGCTTGAACTGGAGGCAACCTCTTATGAAAAGCAAATGTAAAAAGCAAAGGTTACAGTGGCCACACTGCTGAGGAGATAAACTGCTTCAGGACTGAGGCACTCTCCTGATCTTGGTGGATTTCAAACATCCCCGATATGAAATGTTCTGTGATTCAGAAATACCTGAGCTTGTCCTTGCTACGTTTAATCTTGTTCTGGTGTATATATCTGTCCAAGTTGATATTACACATAGCTAAGTGGAAAGCTCGATGCTTTGAGGATTAACAAAGATTTGTTTAAATTTGATAGCTTCTGATACAGACAAAATTGATTAATATAAAAGGCAACAGCTGTTCCTAAATAATAGCTTATATAGACAAGACATTGATGGGAGAGCACATCATGGAACCTCAGCAGTGTAGTAGACAGACACTTTACCTGCCTCATAGATCTATCTGATTGGGACATCTTTCAGCATCTCATTTGTAAAGACCTGTAGAAATATTTCCATCTTTTTTTTCTTTTTTGTATAGTGGAGAACAAACAACTACACATTTCAAAGTATCTATTAAACCATTCACTTAAAATGCATTCATGCACCTATTCCAATATATTTTTTTGGTTTTGTTTTCAAATAAACAATTTTTTTTGGCTTCCATTCTTTATAAATACAATAATCTCTTCCATGTCTGCCAATTTTTCCCCAATCCTTTTATGTAGAGTGCAACATTCTCAGCACTTATCAAAGCTGTCATGAGTGCCAGAAACCTGTCGAAGAGCCATTCAAAACATAAGTTTCTTTCACATATAACTAAACAATATCTCAGCAATCCAACAACTGCTTTGAAACACAGGAGAATCTTGGCTTTAGGATTAATACACAAATCAAAACAATATTTAAAAGCCTAGTAGTTCTGAGAGGAAAAAGAAAGTATGAGCTGTCCCTTTGTTGACTAGGAACGGTAAGATACATAATCTACATCACAACTAGATGAATGTGTATAAATAGGAAACATTTCACACAGATCAGGAATCCTCTTCCATAACTAAAACCTGACTTCTGAAAACAGACAAGAATTTCTTACAGAAAAAGCTTGGAAATCCTTGTGCAGATAATGTGCAACTTTACCTTATTCCAAGGCACAAAGCTACTATATTTCAGACAGCAGAAGCTGCAATGGCAAAGAGAGATTCCTCTTCCTCCAAAACTTCACTACCAAATGGGTGAAACCTGAACCATGGCATGGCATAAGGTGTAAAGTTGAAATATGAAATCAAACACTGAATTGCATTGTAAGTTAGATGAAATAGCTATTTGATCTAAATGTTTGCATTATTGTACCACTACACATGGGCACCAATTGGTGCTTTAGTACTATTAGTCAAAAAAAAACACAAGAAAAAGAAGTGAATTTATTTCTTATTTTAATCATACCATTTTCTTTCCTCACTGTGCAATATGAGCAGCACTCTTCAAAATCAGTGAGTGTTGCTCTTATTTTTTAGCTGAAGAATTAGGCTTGATTTTTTAAGGGTTTTTTTAAAGGCTTCTTCAGCTGCAGAAATCTGCCCACGCTCCTCACAGTGGAGATATCTGAGAGAGCCAACAGTTTCTTTGCCATTGCCACAATAGAGTTTATAACATTTTTGCCAACTTTAATTTCTCTAATTGCATGTTTGATGAAAATGTTGCCCTCCAACTTCATTCCTGAAGCCTTAAGATTGCTAGTTATTTTTCCAAGATGGCCTGTGTTCTCAAAAATATTGGGGATAACTAGCAATTAACTGATACCATTTGAAGAGTTTTGAGTAAAATATTGGACTTCATTTGCACACACAGTTGCACTGAGCACCCACAGTACAAGCATGATAGTGATGGTGAATTCACAGATGATGCTTTGGATGTATGCAACTGAGCTTTCTTTGACACTAAGGAAATGCTGAGGTGTAGTGATTTAAGATATTTTTGTTCACACAACTTTGATGCTTGTGCTGACATGTAACACTGGAGGAGCTGAGCAACAACAAAAAGGTCAATTTTGGCTGCGAGGAAGCAGTGAGTAAGTAGGGAAAAAACAGCCATGCATATAGAACAAATCCATGAGTTTTACTTACTTAACTCCACACAGCATTTTGTGCATGTGTTTCACATGTAAAGTATCATCATTGCATCTGCAGGGCACTTTAATGCCACCAGTTCATTCTCCTGTCTCTGTAGTGTGTTTCCCTAGCAAAAGTCTTCCTTGTTGATCTTTGATATACCTCACCATTTGAAAATGACATTTTCTGTGGTTTTCCTTCCCTTTATACCATAATTTCCTGGCAGTCAACTGGTTCCCACTTACTGTTTTAGAAAAAAGAGGTGAAGGAAGAAAGGGTGAAGAAAGAATGAAAACAGAAAGAAAAGTTAAGAATAATTATTAAGATCTGAATCTAGCTGCATTTCCATCTTCTACATGAAAAAAACATTTCTATACATGACAAGATGACACTTCAAGGCATGGAGCTGGATACTGATGTCTCAATATTTTCCCTCAGAAAATTGAGTTGAAAGAATTCAGCATAATGCAATCTTGCAACATCCATTTTCAGTCATCTTTCATATTTTCACTCGGCTGAAAAGAGAAAATGATTCTGTAAGTTGAATCCAAACACAAGACAAATGTGTTTATTGCACTTGCTTTACAGATGTACAGGCAAATTACTTTGAATGCCCATGTTACAGTAAGTGATTTGTTTAAATGGAAAAGCTTTTGTGTTTTCCTGTGAGACATGAAAATGTATCTCTGAACACATGACTATGCTGAAGGAAGAGAGATTTGAAGCACAATAACATGCCACATCTCCTGAACAGGCAACACTCTTATATGTACTTACATTCAATATTTCAGAGGTGTATAAAGTCCTAATTCAGGTTCATTTTTAATAACACTTCCCAAGAAGCAATATTTTTTAAAGAGGTAAGCCTCACTTGACAAAAGCAGAAAGCAACTAGGCACTTTCTTCAAGAGCTAAGTTGTCAGTCTCCAGCTCTCAAAAACTGAAATACCTGTGATCATGAGTTGATCCTACAGACTCAATCAATTCACACTGGGCAGTACAGCAGAGCAGAGCAGAGCACTCAGCTCAACCAACTCTCTACAGCTTCAGCAGCCACAGCCCTGTCAACAAGGCAACTGCCTTATCAAAAGCAGCATGAATTAATCCAATGAAATGCAAGTCTAACACAGTTCTACTGCTTTCAGGACTCAGATTGCTGTTCTTGCATGCTAGTTTACTTCAAACTCACTTGGGCATCACATTGATTGTTGTAGACATATTCTTTGGGTTTTAGAAACCACAAGCAAATAAAGAACAGCATTTGCACAAACACTTAGACACCTCAATGCCTTTAAAATCCAGCTCTGAGATTGTTTGCCTGTTGATCATGAAAATTGGTTCAGTTTTCATGCCAGCAGCAGTGTTACTTAGCTCCTATGGATGTTCATATCAGCTGCTATTAGGGCACAGTGGTGCCATTCCTAGAAGACACCCAGAGCAGTTCAAATTGTTTGCCAGCCTTCTTTTTTCCCAGACAAAACAAACAAACAAACAAAATCAATGCAAGTGATAATAATTTCCATTAAAAAAGTTAATGCCCAGAAGACCTCATTCAAAATCAGATTGTTAGACATTATATTGATTTCCTTCTGGAAGAGATCAAACCTGAGGAAGAGCTTCCAAAGCTTACACTGTAACATGCTTTTCTGCCATATTCAAGAGGTTAATACAAGTAAGATTTGTTATTATACTGTGTCAAAAGGGGATAGACCTGGAAATAACTCTCGTCTGATGAAAGATAGAAACAGGGCTTTGAGGATTTTTTTCAGTAATTCTGGGAAAATGACCTCAACACTGTAGATTTAAAATGATTTAAGAGCTAGAACTGCAATAAAAAAAAATTCTAGACATATATTGGAATGCATTTCTAGTTTTAAATCTACCCCAGTGAAAAGTGAGTTGAGTTTTATGGGCAGACTTTTTTTAAGAGACACGTTTTTTTGAGAACTACATGAACAATATAGAAAGGGCAAAATTAGCAGTAACAAGCAGCAAGGTTCTTGATGAAGTATGTAAGGAAAGGAACAACTATCTCTGCATTAAAATGAAAGTGAATTGTTTAATAATTGTTCCTCTGAGGAACATATGTAGAATAAAATAGGAAGCACTACTAAAGAAAAAGACTTTTAATAGTTCAATTGCACTTTTCTAAATACTTCCACACTTGGAGTGTCATGAAAAGACTATTTTGCTAATTCAAGTTACTCAGAAGGAGTGTGAGAGAGTTATTGGATGAGGTAAAGGCAAGATGACCAAGAGGTAGTTCATTTTGTTCTTTGACAAATACACAGACAAATAACAGGGAAATATTCAATGAACACATTCTTCAGAAGAAGATAAAAGGATGTGGTTCATCGCTCTACAAGAAAGCTAATAAACAGCTTTCTGGTGTTATCTTCTGTTTTGTTTAGTCTTCTCTGGTGTTTAATAGTAATCAAATGGCTACAACAATTAACCTTTAGTAATTAAAAGGAGAGAGCTGAAGCTTGAATAAGAAAGAACAAAAATGTGGGGAGAAGGCAGAAAATGTTTAGATAAGTCTGAGTTGGCCCTGTGAGCAAGGATTTTAACAGATGACCTCCAGAAGTTATTTGTAAGCTAAATTATACTACACTTCTGTAAATTGCATTTCCTGGCTCAGGCTGACCCAGTGCTGATACATGTGGGGAACTGAGTGGTTTAATCTCAGGCAGTGCATGAGTATCAGCTTTGAGAATTATGGGGGAAGGTGAAAACAGAAACCTTGGAAAGAGCATGTGGCAGATCTGTGTTTTAAAAAAAGGCTGGAGTAGGGAGGCAGAAGTGACAGAAATGTAACCTAGGCATCCTAACTCCAGCATTCCTTGAAATGCTACAACAAAAATGCTAATTTACAAGCCCCTAAAAAGCCAACGACAGCAACATAAATTTCTCAAGGCCAACTCATGCTGAATAACTCCTTTTATTCTACAATGGATCCAAAACACTTGAAGGAAATGGATGTGATATGATGTATTTTTACTTGAAACACCAAGAAAACACTACTAATGTGACATTTTTTTCAAATCAGCTAGAGGAATGTCCTATAGATGAGAGGTTCCCAGGTTTGGTTTCCTAAGATATTAATGCCAGCAATGGCAAAGTTCCCTGGCTCTCTGCTGGGCAGCATTCAGGTTAAAAGGAGGCATTTTGCTAACAGTAAGGTTTTTAAGGTAGCTTGAATACTCTACTGGAGGTACTTATACCATTCTTTCTAAATGACTGCCCTAGCTGAAATTGTTATAAGCTATATACAATTGCCTGAAAAGCTTATGCCAAAAATTGTAAGTGCTCACTGTCAAACTAGAAGGATGCCCCGTGGCTTTCTGCAAAAATCCAGCTTGCTGCTGGCATTTCTCAGTATTTCCATTAATGACTCACAGGAGAGTGGGGAGTGCTCTTTATGAAACTTGTATATAATCTGATGGTTAGTATGAGTTGTTAGCTCTCTGGATGTAGAATTAAAAGGAAACAAGTATCTTCATTAGCTGGACAGGTCGTCTGAAATAAATAGGATGTAATTCAACAAGGACAGTGGAAAGGCAGGAACATTCATAGCTGCAGAAATAGAATCATAGAATCATTTAGATTGGAAAAGACCTCTAAGATCATCAAGTCCAACCATCACCTTTCCTACTAAACCATGTCATGATGTGGGAAACCTCTGGATAAACATTAAGTTTTAGATAAGAGAGTCAGATCTGCAAACTGAAGAGTTTACAGCCCTATAGCTACCTACCTCTTTCTAGAGTGGAGAAGCAGTAGGGTTTACATAAAATGTGAGGCAATTTTCACCTTGCTTCCAGCTTTGGCAAGGCCTCAGAGGAAATCCTGCCTTTCATCTGCAATATCGTAATTAGAGAAAGAAAGGAGTAATCGGCTGTCAATAAGAGAGCAATAAGGATAAGCACAGCCTGAGGAAACATGGCTTTGTCAGGGGCTGTTGAAAGAAATGTGGTTGTTTAGCACAAAGAAGGCTGAGAGGAAACAAAACAATCCTGGGCTACATAAAAGCCTGTTGCAATTAGTTTGAGAACATTTCCTGGTGAGGGCTGTATCTTCCAGGACTCTATAACACTGCTTTTCTGGTAAGCAAAGCAAGTATTCACTTAATATCAGACTAATTTTAAGTGGATCCATTTTCCACCAAATAAATGTCAAAGCTGTCAGTGCAGGAGTGTTTCTCTTTATGGTTCATGTCAAAAGGTGATGTACAGACTGCTGCTTGGTCAGTTACAAGGGAGTAAGCAAACAGGCTGGTGAAAAGCAAAACTACAGTGAGCATATTGTGCTGTGGATGGAGAACATCTTTGCCTCACAATGTGACCCAGAAAGGGTAACTAGAAGAGGACACATAGTCTGCAAATTTTTAAAGGTTGGGTATGAGGCTCTATAGTCAACTGATGGTGGTAGTTGGTTCTGTAGGCCTCCAATCCATTTCAGCTATGTGCTTATTAAACTGTATCAAATACTAACTGAGAAGGAGAGGAGCAGAAAAACGGGAGTGAGTAGATAAGTGGCAAGAATTCAACTAACATGTGAGATGACACAGACTGAGACCCACCTGCCTTTCTATGGCAGTGAAGCTCCAGGGCAAATGCTTTCCCTCAACACCAATGTCTGGTCAGCTGCAAAGCCATCAGCTTTAAGAGGCTTTTAAACACTTGCTTCACACAGAGACATCCCCATGCCAGTGATTTGGCTGAGGACTTGAAACCCACTCTGAGTGTTTGCATGCAGCTCCATGGTCCACCTATACCTGTTTTTCTTGACCTTTTCTTGTTCTTACCTTCCCTTTTCTTCTACTCCTTTTGCTTCTGTGGAGAGAAGCTTCCAGGTGGGCAGCCAAAATCCATCACCCAGATACTCTATGCTGGTGCTAAGTGAGATGCTGGAGTAGGAACACTCACTAAGCTCCAGAAAGTAGCTGAATTACTTACAAGAAGCCTCAAATAAATGAATCCAATTACACATAGACTGACTTTGCTGAATAACTTGTCTGTATGTATAATTTAATGGCATGTTTTCTAGTGCTGAGGATGAAGGTATTAAGGATGAAAGAGAGTGTGCCTGACAGCTGCATCTCTGTGCCTTTCCACTGCTGTGAAGAGGAAACATCTTGTAACAATTGCATAGTAAAGTGAGTCTTGTCCCCACCCTGAGTTGTTTGCACTCTAGTAAGACATGTCTTGCCTTCACATTCAATTGATTTTGTGTAATTGAGCAGCATTCGTTTGTGCCTCCTCTTGCCCGAGCATCGAGGAGAAGAGCTTCGCCTCTCATCTTTTGTAAAGAAAGCACCTGTGGTTTTGTAGATGTTGGAGGCTCCTGGAGTGGGATGAATATTTTCCAACAAAACAAAGAAGAATCTGGTCACTGACTGAAGCATTTGAATTCCAAGTGTTGTGAGAAGGAACAAAGTATGAGCAGAAAAGAAAGTGCTCTTGCATTCAGCATGCATTTGTCAGCAAGCACTCCTCCTAACCCTGGGCTTGACTGGCAGCTGAGAAGCAGCACTGTTTATTTCCACAGGCTAAAGCTCTTCCTATAGCTGAGCTATCGTTTTTAACTTCAGCAAAAACACTGTCAGCCAGTATGAAGACACTAACAGAAGGATCAAAGACTGTTCAGAACTGTAAATATTGGTGTTCTGGCTGTAAAACAGACAAAGTAAAAAGCCCTGACTACTTCTCTGAAGTTCTTGCAAAGTGAACCTGAGAGCTGGGAACCCACTCAAAGAGCTCTTCCCCTGCATGGCTCTCTGCAGGCAGTTTGTTTTGTTGGCAGCACAATATTAATTACCATGAAAGAAAATTAATTACATTGCAGGAAATAAGGGATACACTGGCACCAAACTGCACACACATACAACCCTCAATATTTTCCCTCCATTTATTAGATCATGGCTAGGCTTCGTGAACGAAGATCTGCAAAATTTATTAGATGATGTCCTACAAAATCCACATGCAGAAAGGTTCTTGCCTGGTAATGTTTCAAGCTGAGGTGACAGTCAGTCTGTCCATATAGAGGCCTGCTACAAGGCAGCACAAACAGAAATGCTCTTGTAGAATGACCTAAAAGAATCTGTACTATGACCCAGCAAATCCATCCAAAAGCATCTCTCAAACTGTCTGAGGGGAAAGGATTAGCATATTTAATAAATATATAGTAGGAAAGTGGTTTTCTAAAAGGCTGGTTAGTGGTTTTTAACCAGACTTTTTTTTCCCCCCTCTACAGGAATATGTCAATTCAATAATTTGCAGACTTGGTTTAGTCTTCCAAGGGAAATGCATCTGCACTTTCACCACTGCTCATGGGAGAGCCTAGAAGATATATTTCACAGGGCTGGCAGACTCCTCCCCATGCAGCCAGATGCCTAAGAATCCTAGAAGTCTGAGCTCAACTTGTGGCTGCAGAAATTTCATTTTCCTTACGTTTGTCTTGCAAGTATTTTGAGCTCCGAATGACTGGGGGACTCTCTTCATTTTGCTTTTGAAGTCAGAGGATATGCTAGACATGTGAAGCAAGAGTTGTGGCCTCCTCCATCCCCATACACCTTCAAAAATGAGTATTCTGGTGCAGATCAAAACCATCTTTAATCACAACAATAATCAAGTAGAGGATCCTAGGTTTGTACCTGTCCAGCTTCTCAGGGCTGTTATACATCAATGGACAACTGAGAGTAAGTCCATACCAGAACAGTTTGCTCCAGGAGGTAGCAGAATCTTCCCCACAGGAGATTAAGAACAGGCTAGACTCATGCTTGTCAGTAATGGTCTAGGAAAAGCTGAGCTTGCTGCAAGGCAGAACATTGACTCCTTGACCCCTGCAAGCTCCTCTGAGCCATATTACTTTTATTCCAGGTCATTGGACAGAGCAGCATTTTATTCCATTTCAAATTTTTGGACACTGTTTTTATCATTTGCATTTGAAGCTCTTGAGATCCAGACAGCTTTAAAACTTATTATTCCCAAAGAAAACCTTCAGAAAATGGGGGAACAGGCTGAGTGAACAGTTTGCAGAGGACAAATTGTGTGCAACTCCACAGCAAATTCTTGTATTAACACTGGGCCCACCCTTTGCTCTCTCCTCCAGTGGAATAAATCTGTTCTGCTACCAGGAACCTCCAAAGGAGAAAAATGCAAACAATTTAAATGGAAAGGTGAGAATGAAAAGGGAGAGAGGCTGCAGGGTCAGCTGCCTCAAAAATGTATAAATATGTGCCCTGCCAGATGTTTATATGAGCAGATCTGTGGAGGCTAAAGTATTTAGGTCCTTCACCCCTAGGTATTCATGCCTGAGAAGCAGCTTGGTGGTATATATCTTGTTTAAATGATACAAAGCTGAGAAATTTATGCCTCCTGCTGAAGATGCAGCCTGCAGCACACTCACACTGAAGTCAAGAGACTCAGGACTGATCAAACAGGGAAAATACCAAAGATACTACAAACAAGACCAATACAGCCCCCACAACAGCTCACCACACCCAGCATCACTTTAACCCTCAAATATGAGTGGAGAGAGGGACACTAGCTGGACAAAGTCACCTGGCAGGTCACTGTCTGCCACCTTTCCTCTCTGCCACCTTCTTCATGCACTAACAAGAAGCAGCCACAAAGTAAGAGACCTTATCCCAAGCTAGATGGGTATGTATTTATTATGTGATGGGAGGATGCATGCATTCAAATATTCATGTCTGCCTGCAAAATGCTTATACTTTGGGCATAGAAGAGGATGAGTGAACTCAGTGGAGAAGTAGGAACTTAACCAGCGAGGATCTTAAACATTTAGTTGAAATTGGACCATTTTCTTTATTGCAAAAAAGCTCCTCATTCAATGTTAAAAGTAGTTGATTCTTTACTGTTATATATAGCAAATCATACTTCTTCCCTCAGCTAATTTTTACTAGTACACCAATTGTTCCCCCTTAGGGCCCGATTCTGCTAACCTTCACACTGATGCTACACAGCTGTGTTACAACACTGGCTCTAACCTAGCTCTCTATTCACTGTGGTGTAAACCAGATAAGAATCTTGTCCTCAGAGCTAGATTTAAACCTAACCTGGATGATTCATGCCTTTGAGATCTCAAAATGAGATTACTGCAAAGTGCTTTACAATGGGCTGCCAAAAGGGCTAATCCATTCCCTGAAGCTAATGCACAATACAACGACTTGATTGTTATCAGAAGTGGGCAGAGAGGGATCTGCCTACTCACTACTTGTCTGTCAGCATTTGCTGCTTTTTAGTGCCTAGAAAAGGTCTACAGCTCTGCTTTTAGCTTTTAAAGCTATTAACAGGCTGGAAATTGATGTTGCCAAGGACATCTGTAAATGTGCCTTAGGGACTTATAAATACTTCATACTATTGAATTGTAACTGCTTTTGCTAGCCACAGGAATCCTATCAGCCTGAGGAGGGTAATTTCCAGTGATTCCTGTCAAACTGAACATGGAAACAGATGATGGAGTCTGCCATGCCTTTCCCCTGGATCACCTCTGCCAAGCCTTTCTCCTGTATCACATCTGCCATGCCTTGGACCACCTCTGCAAATGTCATGCTGGGAATAGGCAGGTCATGAGCTGCCCTTTTGACCAGAAGCCCTCCAACAGTCTTTCATGATCAGATTTAAATTAATTTGGACTTGGGTCTTCCCATATGAATATTCCTCTTTTACTACACAACCATTGAAACCATTTCTATCCTATTAAATTTCATCTCACCTTTAATTTTCTTCTGATAAATGGGGGGTCAAAAGACAAGCTCACACAACTTTGCATCACACTTTACACAACTTCAGACAGGCTTTGCACTATGGTGTGCAGAAGCAGCATGTACAGCAGAGGTGTATTTCTGCCTGTTATATGGTTTACCCAGAAATCCTTTCCTATGAGTCCATAGTGCAGCAGTCAACACCTTTATCCCTGTGCAATGGTGTAAAGCTGGATGTAGCTGGGAAAGCACTGGGAAAGCACACAGGGAAAAAGATAACATGAAGTATTTAATGCAATACAGAAGACGAGTGCAGTGATAGACACAGGAGATATGTAGAGGTTTGCAGATCTCTTGTAGCACACTGAATTTCCCCCACAGTGCACACAATGATTTTCTGGGAAGCTTAAATTAGTATGAATTTTGGCAGCCCATATTCTTTAATAATGTCTTTTTTAATAGGGACAGTTGGATCCAAGGCTATCCCATCAATCCACACTGTCAGCTGTGGCTTTGTTATTTACACCACTGACCAACTGATCTGTACGAGAACAGCCCTGGGGAAAAAGCTCTNTTAGCCCTTAGTAGAGAATATTAGCAGTGAAGTGTAAGTACAATATATTCTCATAATTAAAAGTCAGAAAGAAAAAAAAAACAACCACATGTTTTTATTTCCATTTCATATATGTCTGAATTCAGGGAAATAAGACTCTGCTGCAAACAAGCCAAGCATGATGCCAAGCATGCAAACTTACCTTTCCTCCGCATCCATTGCTATTTTTCTTACTTCAGTGTTCAATTTGTTGATTACTGTAGCATTTTGTTGGAAAAGTACAAATTCCAAATTATTTTGATTATTATCTCTGTTTCTTTTAATCATGGAATGCCTTGCATCCAAGTGTGGATATTGTGGCACAAAGTGTGGAAGCCAGTAAGTAAAGTCACATCATTTACTTCCTCAGAGACATTCATGGCTAGGTTTCCTTCAAAAAAAGAATTAAAAGGATGGTATTTACTTATTTGTTTATGCCATCAGGTTTTGGATCATGCTATGCTCTGTAAGAGGAAGTCCTAACCACGTTTTATCATTGTCATCCATTTGGCATTGATCATGCCACTCCTAGAACTTTGTTTCCACCTTTGGGCTCCCAGTAAAAGAGGTAGCTCCACAAACTGGAGAGGACTTTGCTGCAGGCAGCCTGGGGTTAGAGCACGATGTGTGAGGAAGGATGAGACAAGTCACCCTCCTCAGCCTGGCCAGGAGCAGTCCAAGTTGCTGGGTTAAAGAGAACACAGAGCCAGACTCTTCCCAGAGATGCACAACAGCAGGACAGGAGGCAACTGTGACAAGGTGCAAAAACTGGGAAACTCCAGCTAGATATACAGAAGGAAAATTCACAGGGAAGAAGATTAAGTGTAGAAACAAGCTGTGAGAGAGGCTGTGGAGTATCCAGCATTGGAAATACTCAGAACTCAGTTGGATGAAAGCATGGGCCAACCGATCTGACCCTGAAGCTATCCTTTTGCTCTGAACAGGGTATTGATGACTGCACAGGTGCCTTCTGAACTGAAGTATTGTATAAGCCTTTTTATCTGTATAAAGGAAGGAGAAGCAGGTCTTCATTTTGGAAAGCAATTGTTGTTAACGAAGCTAACAGTCTTCAGGTAAGAGGCATGAATGGAGAACAAATGTACACATGTATGCATGTACACACCATCACCTTACTGAAAATGAAACAGGAAAAAATCCAACAGATTTTTAAAAGCTAACACAAAAATCCTGCAATTTCATCAAATTCTAGCAAGAATGTAAAAGGGCTTGATCATAACCATCATCAGTTTCCTTTGTCAAATCCTTAGCTGAGCCTTGAGACCAATGAGGAATCACATCCCCCAAAAAAGAAGAGTTGAGAGGAAAAGCTACACAACTCTGAAGATATATGAAGGATTGCTGGAAGTCTGAGGTTATCTCCAAAATGTTATTTTAAGGTGTTTCAGAACTTTTCAACCATGTCATTTTATTAACCTCCTTTTCCCTACCTCTCCCACTTCTCACTGAGCATTCGCCTGTGGAAGATGAACTTCAGCTCTTTTATAGAATTGTGTCAGTGACCTTGTCTTCAAAGCAGTGAGTGCATGGCTCCACAAAGAATGTATCACCTGCAATAAGCTGTGACTGGAATAACAACGGATTTAGGAGTCCCAGAAACAGTTAAGATCTTCCTAAGAAACGAGAGACAAATACAACCTAGAGGAAATGGCAAAATACAGGGTTGTGAGAAGATCCACATCTCAGAGCAACATTTTTGTTCTCTACAGTTGCTCTCCTTGACCCTTCTCCAAAAGAACTTCGAGAATTCACTACATAATAACTATCTCCAAGGCCTAGATGCCATTTAGAGGTTTTAAAATAACCATTTCTTATACAAGTGGTTTGCAGTTTCTCTGGCTCCATGCTTTAAATATTTCCCAATGGAAGCACAAACCCTTACAGAATGGAAGGATCTTATATAAGTCTATCACGTGGATGGATTTTTTTTTTCTCTGTTACTTTTCACATAAGTCTCAATGAAAGGAGTTGAAAAACACGGAATCATGGATCACAGAATCATTAAGGTTGGAAGTGACCTCTAAGATCATCAAGTCCAACCAACTCCAGCTACTTAACACATTATTCATTGCAAATGGCTCCATCCTGCTCTCCTTAGTCAGTATCAATACTCAGCAACTATTTGGGATTGAGATTAGACAGAAAGAGTGTTCTTGTATGATTTTATGTAGAGAAATTTCTCTCTCTCTCCCCTTCTTTCTGCAATATTTTTTATACAGAGAATAGTATGTGTTACTTTGAGAGAACTTCCTGAAGTGTCTGCACAGCACACTGAATGTAGATGACCACAGCAAATAAGATCTTTGGTTCCACATCCTAGTCATTCCCAAATTAGGATGGCATTTCACAGAATCATGAGAAACGTTGTCTTGGAACAAAGAGAGAACCAAACTTCTGCTAGACTAATGGAAACAGCACTTCTCAGTTCTTCCCTTAATTTAACTAGCTACAGCTTAAAAGCATTAAACTTCTCATTAGCAGTTTATAGAGACCATCCATCATTTTCTCATGGCTTCTCCTGCTGAAACACACAGTGATGGACTCAGCTGTGCTCTGCCCTTCAACAACACACAAGATTTTTCAAGCAGTCATGTGTCCCAGGTACTGAGAGAATAGCTTTGCTCTAGTTTGTGATGGCCCAGAATTACTTGGACTTTCTCCTGTTCTCTTCCAACAGCTCTTGAAAGGATTCCTCCAGGTTCCTAGATGTACTCTTGCATCCCAGGCACACTTCTCAGATGTCCTCCCACTCTGAAGCTATTTATCGTACCAGACTGTCATTTCCCTCTTGAAATTCCCCCACTTTCTGCAGATAGGATTTTCCTGTAAAAAAGGTTCTTTCATGCCCAGAAATGGTTAAAGACTTATCATTCCTGGGCTGGGCTGTGGTAGCTTTTTATATTCATGTTTTTAGCTTCTGCTAAACAAAGCACAACTCAGCAGAGCTCAGTATCTGCTTATATTCCCCTTCACTCACCATGGGTCAAGCACATGCATGCAATTACTGATAAGCTCTTCATCTTATCATCTGCCAGGCCTCAGAGAAAATATTGCTGGCCTGCACATTGATTTATCACTAAAGATTTGGACCAGCTTATGCACTTGCATTGCACTGGGGAAGAAAGCCAGCACAATGAAATCATGGCAGCTCTTCACGTGAGCAACTGCTTGCCAGCCTGAGCAAGGAGTTCATCACAAGGGTTCCTATCAGTCAGCATAGTCAACCTCTTCAAGGGCAACCTGGTAACAAACATTGTTTTTGCAGATCTGATTTCCTATTGAAATTTAATGTGTTGCCATCTGCTTGCCAGATTTTTGTGGCTATGCAAACATATCTAAAACTGATTCATTTACTTTTTCACTGTCCTTGCACTTCAATCTACTTAAGATGACTTATGGGCATCTCACATTTTTCCTTGATAGAGAAGATTTAGCAACAACTTTAGGTTTGAGGCTTAAAAAGAACTCAAAAAAGCCCAGCCTCTGTCTGTGGACCTTGGATATAATCCAGCACCCTTGTAGAGGAGATTTTTGCATTAATAGAGGTGAAGGCAACTTTTGTTTAATGACTCCTGAAGAAGCTTTAGGCTACATATCACTCTTTTAAGTCCAAGGGACCTTGTATTCAACGTAACTAGGATGAGGTACTTGAAGCTGTGTTGAAAATTAATGTTTTGAAACCTTCTGGATCTCCACTGGACCTCCAGCTCCATATCTGCTTTGACAAGAACTGGGAGGTGCATGAGATAAATAAAGAGTGCAAGTTCAGAGCCCAGATTTTCTTCTGCCTATGGTGAAGCTACAATTATGCCTCTCTGATTAAAAGAAAGCCTGCAGTAGCCAAGCACTAACATTAGCTCAAACAGCCCTAATGATTTCTCTAGCATGTGCCATTTGATAGCAATCTCCAACAGACCACTGATGACACAGATCACTCTGTGGAAGGGATTGATGAAACCTTCTGTTCTAGCAGATCAACTTCTCCATACCAAGCCAATATCCAATTGCTTCCCAGCCACCTGTGTGACTAAAATGAGTAGTAGTTTAGCTCCAAATATTTTAAGCTTAAAACAGATCATTTACCTCAACTAATGGCAAAATTTACATCACATTTATTTTTTTCCAAGCCGTCTTATACTGCATATATGTCCCAGCTATGTTTACTACCACAATGAACAATCTCCTCTACTGTGAAGATCTAATGACACATGAACCTTTGTGTTGTATTGCTACAAATAAAATCATCTTTACAGTTTAATTAGGAAACAACCCTGTCTTCATCTAGAGAATTAGTAAGTTCTTATAGATCTTAATTTCATAAATAAACTTTGGCTAGTTTTACATTTAAAGCATTTGTTTTATGATGAAAGGGGTTGGGATTCACACATATGCAAGTAGCTGCCAACCAGAGGGCAACAGTTACCACCTTTGCAAACATCACTAACTGTTCCTGTTTACTTGTGCATGGTTGTGTGAGTAGAAAGCCATGAAAAAATAAGCCCACAGTGGCACTGAGCTGACTCATTCAATCCCCAAATGGCCTGAACACACACACAGAATGGGCATACAGCAGTCTCCTTGCTGGATTTGCTGCTAAGCATCACATTTATGTTCTAGAAATGTCCTCACTTCCCATCATCTGTAAAATCTGGGAAAAGTCCGAAGTGTGGAGTTGAAGTGGGCTAGTTTTGTCCTTCATTTTCCTATCCTTTAGTACAGCAGTAAAAAGAAAGCAGTTTCATGCAGAACAGCCCAAATGCTATATGGCAATGAAGGTAATGAAAGTTAAATAGAAATCAAGCCTTTAAGTTGCAAAGCAGGTATGACAAAAGCTTTGAGCTGCTTCCAAGGACAGAAAACATTCCCTTTGTAAGCTTTTGAGCATTATAAGCATTTTCCCTGAGGAATATTCACAAACAAAAACTTAGCAATTACCTCCATATTCAAACAAATAAGGTGAGCTCAAAAATCAGGCAAATCCTAAACATTTATTGATTACACTGTTGAACCTCAAGCGCTGATATAGTACAGTTTGCCTCCCTAAAGCAGATTCTGAAGTTAGTTGATCAATAGGCAAGCAAAACTCTAATTTGTTCCATAAATTGAATTGAACTCACCCACTTGGCAGAGAGTAAGGAAAAGGTAATGTTCCCAAAAAGTGGGTAGGCTGAAATGCTGCTACTCCTGGGTACAAGAAGTTTGCAATTCTGCCAGCTGGATGCATGAGATAACCTTGCATGACTTGATTTTTAGAGGTACTGACTGACTGATTCCTTTCCCTGCAATTGGTTCATCCAAACATGATGTTTTTGTCATTTTTTTCTACTAAAAAAAAAAAAAAGGAAAAGCCAAGAACTTATACTTTGGAGGGAAAAGAGAGGAAATATTGCAAGAAATATGATTAAAGGCAGAGTGGAAATTTTAGAGACAGATAAAATTATGACTGTATTTCCTCAGGGGATTTTCTTGAATAACAAATAATTAAAAAGCTTCATTCTGGACCTGTCTCTCTGATGCCTAACAGACTAAACATTTACATTTGGACAATGTAAATGCAAAATGCAACCATTTAAACTTGATGTTATAGTAAAGCCTCACAGATGGATCACAATTCCACAGAATATAAAGCAATTTGAAAACAAAAGCTTCTGATTTACATCCTCAAGTAAGCATCCAGGCAGACTTACTCAAATGATAAAGCTGGATTTAACCAGACTACCCAATAGAGAGAGATGCTTTTTCCACCTTCACAAAGCATTTTAATCAGTTTTCAAAGGAACCAAAACCACAAAGCAGGACTCTCTGTGTCAGAAAGGGCAAAGGATTCCCAGGTGCTGGACAGTTAACCCAAGAAGAAGGGCCAGAGAAGGGAATTTACTTCAGGATCCTGTCACAAAGTGGAGAGCTTTGAAATGCAATCAGGTCCAGTCAGCTGCAGGGGGAGGAAGCCATGGGTTGCTGCCTGTGAGTGTGTGCACAGACCGGAGATTTTTGTAGTAGCTGGTGAAATTTGGCACCTTATGTATGCCTGTTTGAGATGCTGCTAAGTTCTCTGCATGGTAAAACACTGAGGTTTGTGTCAGCACATCTACACTTTGTACTCACCTGGCAATTTTCCAGCTCACTTCCCACCGAGCCTGGAAGACTGCCTGGAGCCTAGGATGCTAGCAAGCATCATTTGATTCATGCTGTTTGATTTTGTTGTAAACAGTTGGTTTTAAAGTCTGCTGAGCACCTGGCATAGTCAACTTCCTCTCTTAGTATCCTTTGTGCTTAAGGTGGGAAGGGAAAGAGATAGAGTTGTCTCCTAACCCACCCATGTTTGAGTGTTTTCTGTTCTTCTCAAGATTGTCTTTTCTCACTGTGGTATTGCCCCTGCTTCACAGTCTGAAAATCANACGACAACGATTGCCTAACCTGCCAGAACAGCCGAGCATTGGGAAACAACAATCAACACAACCTCTGCCTCCGTTGCCACATCCCCACCTCTCCCCATTCCATGGCTCCTACTTTTCTGCCCATTCACACTTTCCCCTTTTTTACCTACTCCCACTCTTTCTTATTCTTCAGCCATAAAGCACAGATGTAGGAAGGGCACCATACAGCTGCTCACCAGAATGTGCCACCTGCAGGCAAGATGCTGGTCCCAGCACCAAGCCTCCACCCAATCCCTATGGACATCTGCCAAGAGGAAATGTTTGTTTTCACGGCCTGGTAACAGTGTATGTGGGCAAAAAAGGCCAAAAATTACTGACACAAATGGAAACAGAGTGCTAACAGGTTATTTTTTGTTTTTCTCTCCTAAACTACAGCAGAAGGACAGATGGGAGGAAAGGAAGCTGGTGATGCTCCTAGAAAGCTCACATTTTTCATAGCTATCTTCAGCATCTCAGCTATGCTCAAATGCTCTTCTGCCAGCTGCAGGGGCTTTGGGGAAGTTCCTCTGAATGGGAACAACAGCAACGAAGTTTCCTTCCTCCCAGAAATCCAAACCAAAATTCTGTTGTCCTTCTTCTGATCCCCTGGGTCAAGGAGACATTGTTGTCCTGCTGTTCTAACAGATCCTCAAGAGCAACCAAAAGCCACATCCTGGCTGGATGACTCTATGTCCATCTCCTCATGGCTCTGTGACAACCTGCTTGAGACAGAGCTGATTTTCCTCCACTCCTTGTTTGTGACATTTTTTTATCAACAACATCCCCAACTTCCAATCACTTCTGGAACAAAAATAGAGATGGCTGTGTTCAACTGCAGCAATATTGCTGGAAACTATTTATAAATCTGTATTGTGAGTATTAATGGCTGTAAATAGCCAGCACCACAAACACAGCTGAGCCACATCCAGGCTGAAAACAAGGGCTTTCCCTTCACCAACAGCCTGAAGTCAGTGCTTTCAGTTTCCTAAGTGTCTTTATTTATGGCAGGCACATAAGTAACCCACAGAGAACAAAGAGAAGTTAATCAAAATTGGTTTAGGAGAGGCACAGTGCAATCAATTAGCCTCTGCTGAAATCAGGTGTAACACCAATCACACAACTTTGAAGATAGTTGATTTTTTTGGGGGGGGAAATGATCATGAGGAAATCACTGCTTTGTAAGGCAGTGACTAACCTCTCCCATGTGAACATTCACTTTGGCTTTTGCTAATAAAATAGCTTAGAACTCACAGGGTTCTCACCAACACTTGCTGAACATGCTCCAGACCAACATGATTTTTAACTATCACAGGTGGCAGGAGGGAGTGAAACAAGTCCTAGGCAGTGAAAAGGCACTTCCCAAGATGAAGGTGAGCCTCATAATAAAGCCATATGTCATGTAACAAAAGCATATTGAGCAAAGCTGTAGGAAGTTGAGCAGAGCATGAAGATTTAGCCTTTTTCTTTTACCACATATAAAATGCAAGACCCAACTGATCTCTGCCTTAGGCAGGTGACAGGGGGAAGAAGGCATCCTGACAACAGTCTGAAGTATCCTGACCATCCCTGAACTACCCACCTCCAGAATTAGGTGATAGTTTCTCCTTTCTCAGCACAGATGTTGCACAGACCACTTCTTTTTCCCCAGCAGTATTGTTCAGGAGCTTCCTACCTTGCTGCTCACATCTATCTTCCGAATTCAAGTTATACTCTGACCCCACAGCTGTGCTGAATTCTGTAATGTTATTTCTCTAACAGCTCAGGGATTTAACAGAAAACATCATTTGGATAGCCAGAGCTCTACAATACCTGACAGACAAAAATGATGCTGATAGCAGCAACCCCTATGATGCTGACTTAGGGTGGTGGTGCAGCAAGGGAGAAATTTGCTTTCCACTAGCCATAGGGATCACCAAGAAAAACACCTTGAGTAGGACCAAACTCTATAGTAGGCATACCCAAAAAGCAAGACCTTCACTGTTGAGCCAACTTCACTAGGATTACTTGACCAGGACACCTTTAATTAGTTAGTAGTAGAAGATAAGGAGTTAGCAAGACCTTACTGTGCTTGTCTACAACCCTGCAGTAGGCTCTGCCCACATCTCTAGTAGAATCACCTTTATAATCCTGAAGTTCAGAGGCTGCTACTGGTCATCCCAAGGCTGTTATATAACCCTCAGCCTTCAGGAATGCAAAATCCTAAACTACACAAAATAACCTGCCCAAAAAGTATGTGATCCCTCTTGTTCTTCTCTTTTTAACTGTCTTCTCATCAAAGCTACAGATATGATTGCTGCTGCTAATTACAAAATACATGTTACCAGGCACAGGATGAAGTCTCAAAACCATTTGTTTATTCACAGCAAAGCTGGCCTTAGAGGATGCTGTGCTTCAGGAAAGGTGAAGAAAAGAGATTCCTCATGTGAAAATAGCTGCCCCTCTTTCACAGCCCCACAGAAAAGTTATAATCTTTCATATTTTTGAAAAGAAAGGCCATTAGAAGTCTCAGCCAGGAAACCTTGCTTCAGCTGTCCTCCTTTCTGCATTTGGCATCAGTTTGAGACAAAAGGAAAAGTGCATTAATATTTATCTGAGCAAAAACCAATAGACCAGAGCCTTATTAATCAAAATCAATGAAGCTACACAGTTGTGATCCAGTGTTTGCAAATATACATTTTGCAGCCAGACTGGTTTTGTGCAGTTTCTCCTCCAGAAATGATATTGCCATACTTCTTCATTTATTCTGCTAACAAGTTTAACTAGGTATTTAGTGACACAATTTACAGAAAGGCAAATAAATGGCATTGCCTTCTCAGCTTTCTGTCAGGATGAGCTGTCGTACTTCAGAGAAACAAATAGAATTTGTCTGCCCACAGATAGGAGAGTCCTGAACTAATTAAGTGGGCTGCTTATCTCAAATTCAGGCTTCATCTTTCAAAATGAGAGTGTTTGGGGTTTTTTTTTGGAAAGAATATTGCAATCTATCAGCTACATATAGATCTAGATATACATATAAGTGTTTGAATTCATCTTCAGATGTCTTCTGGAGAAACTGAGAAGCTTCTTGTGTTGTCTACAGAATACAGAGTAACCAGAAACTGTTAAGGGTTTGTCTTTCTTCAACCTGACCTTGTCCAAGTTCTCTCAGAGAGATAAAACTTTTCTAAGGTCACTCAGCTCTTATTTACCTTATCTGTCCTATTCCTAGAAACTGCATCATACTGAATTTAAATATCAGGCTTTTTTAGATTTCAAATGCCTGTTTCTCCTACTGTAAGAACCAGGAGAGGCATGGTGAAAGACAATAAATTAAATCCAAAGAAATATGTCCCCAAATTGTGTATTTAGCCAGTGTTAGATAGAACTGAGACCACATACAGAAAGCTTAGATGAGTAATGAAGTGAGAGTTTAAACAAGAATTGGAAAAGGAAACATTTCTAAGGTAATTGAGAAGAAACTGAAGTGTAAGCAATCCACAAATGGCCTTTTTTTGTTGTGTTATTTCCTGGGACATCCTTCTGGTACCTGGTACTGTCTATTGAGAGGAGTAAGCTAGTGCAGTAGATAGCATCCAGGTTTGGATGTGTTGTTGAAATTCTTGTACTATTTGAGAGTAACCAAGCAAGGCTTTCAAACTGCTTGAACTCTCAAGTCATTCTTAGCATCTTTTTCTGCTCCTCAGGGCCTCCCTCACAGCTTTAGCAATGGAATTGCATTGCTTTTACAGAGCAGGTTGGAGCACCAGGTATTCCTCTCTCTAAGGAAGCCAAAGGGAGAACTGGTCACAAACACAGAGGGCAAGTCCTGGAGTAGTCTTGGAAATATGAATGAGGACAAGGAACCACATCTCACAAATTATTATCATTTTTATCTAATGCTGCCTAACACCTCAATCAACTGCAGACAAACAGTAACATTAATAAAATGCATTGATTTATACTCCATTTTCACCAGTTTCACAACACTCTTTAGATATAAGAAACATGGGCAAGTGTCACTTGAATGCATTATTCAGCCACCAAGAAGCCAAGGTAAATAAATATATTTAAAGCTGTAAATCTTTAACAATCAGAATTATACAGGACTTCAGCATAGAAGGAAGTTTTACTCAGCATCCTCAGCAGGGAACAGCTCTTCTAAATTAGGTCCATGGGTTACTACACAAACTGGGATATCAGAGATCACTTTATAGCTTCAGGATAAAAATAAATTTGAGCTGGGTTTGGACAGTTAAATAGGTTTAGAACAAAACAGAGCCACCATTACCATGAAATACTCATGAATAGGGACTTGCATCCACCTTTACATACTATTGAGAAACCAGTGGGTATCCAGGCATGCAATATAAAAGCTATCAAAGACAAAAGCACAGACACACAAGTAGAGGATAAGAGCAAAAGGCAACACACTACAGCAGAACAAATATCTTCCTAAAAGATATCCTGGGGGAAGATCCATTAAGTTGCACAAATACTCAAGAATGATATTTAAGTGCTTATTAGTGAGACTCCTACTCTTGCAGCAGCATGCAGCTACTTCTGGATAGCTCACGCAAAGTCATCATGGAGTTATGCCCGCTGGGAAAAGGTGCTTCAATTAGAGGTTACATTTATAATGTAATTAAATACCTAATTTATTAAAAAGAATGCAAATCACATCAGTTTCTAAGTGGCAGCAGCAGCATTTAGAGCATGCTATGCAACAGCTTTGTTTTAATAATTAAACTACATATGCCCTCAAAGACAGCAGTTCCAAAATGGCATGCTGCTCATTGCTCTCTTGAAAACCACAGTCAGCATAAATAAGGAGAACTGGGATCATAACATTTGTGAGAGACAGTTGGGGCAGTCACAAGAAAAACTGGTTTTCAACAGATTCTTCTGTTCTTTCTTTCTTTTTAGTTTTTTAATGTTCTA
Organism: Bucco capensis; assembly: GCA_013396975.1. Classification (NCBI taxonomy): domain Eukaryota; kingdom Metazoa; phylum Chordata; class Aves; order Piciformes; family Bucconidae; genus Bucco; species Bucco capensis. The sequence continues at coordinate 46,326 of VWZO01014892.1, forward strand.
TGGCAAGAACTCATTCAGCACACTTATTTACTGTTTTTTAAATTTATTATTTTTTTTAATACAAAAGCTTTTAAAAATACTCTTAGTATTGCAGGGGTTTGCAAACATAATGTCTTGTCTTTAAGAGCAGATTTGGCTCTTCATGTCACCATACCTTTTGTGCCTGTTCCTCCATATCCTTCTGGTGTGCAAACAAGCTTCTCATTCATAGCTAAAGAGTGTCACAGTATCACAGGATGTCAGGGGTTGGAAGGGCCCTAGAAAGATCACCTAGTCCAACCTCCCTGCCAGAGCAGGATCACCTAGAC
>VWZO01014892.1:50469-77925 GCA_013396975.1 Bucco capensis
GAGGACAGGCTGAGAGAGCTGGGTCTCTTCAGCCTGGACAAGAGGAGACTGAGAGGAGACCTCATTAATGTCTACAGATATGTTAAGGGTGAATTTCATGAGGAGAGAGCCAGGCTCTTCTCAATGTCATCCAATGTTAGGACAAGAGGGAATGGGAGCAAGCTGGACCACAGGAGGTTTAGTATTAACATAAGGAGAAACTTCTTTCCAGTAAGGGTGATGGAGCACTGGACCAGGCTGCCCAGGAAGCTGTGGAGTCTCCTTCTCTGGAGATATTCCAGAGCTGCCTGGATTCATTCCTGTGTGAGCTGGTCTAGGTGATCCTGCTGTGGCAGAGGGGTTGGACTAGATAATCTTTCTAGGTCCCTTCCAACCCCTGACATACTGTGATACTGTGATATTTGGTTAGTTCTTTGCTGTCCTGTGCCTCAATCCAATTAAAAGTATACCACACTCAGGGGAACAGCATCATTCAGTTAGCCAAGGCTCTGGTACAAGGGAGGGGATGCTCTGCCTCCCAGCAAACTGCAGCCATGAGCCTCTACCTTGTCTTATCTTTCAGTCCAGAGAGTAGATGCCTTTTCCAGCCATGGGGTCTCCTAAGGTTGCATCACTTGCATGTTTAATAACTCTGCTACTGCTTTGGCTTCTGAAAGGATGAATTACATGTTTACCATAAGACCTTCTAATGAAAAGGAAAAATACTTGTCTGAAAAGTAGCACACAGAGCCAGAATATTAAGGAAATGAGACAGCATAACAACTTATTTCCAAAAGCACAGTCAGCTGCTGAAGGCACTCCCAGGAGGAAAAATTATTCTCCCTAAGAACTTGGTGCCAGAGAATCCTGCTTATTGGCTGGGGGGCATTTAGGAAAGGTCATTTCCCTTGCCTTAAGATTCTAAATGAATTTTTCTACCTCATTCCCTAGATAGGACCTGCAAATTTTCTCATTAGTACCTGAATAGTACCAGCATACTTTGGAACTCATCTTTGGAAATGGGTCTGGCCAAAGTGCCCCTGCAATATCAATGTGAAATAACACCACTGAAATTTTAACTGCCAGTAGTCTGTCATCTCCAGTCTGCTCACACAGCCCTGCCTGAGGCAGATGCCAGCAGTTGTTACAATGCTGGCAATATACTAAAAAAAATTTCACTCCACATTTAAAGGATCCAAAAGAACAGGAATGGTCTTCATTTGTACTGTTAAATTTAAAGAATGTTTCTTTTTCTTCTGGTTCAGTGGGATCTTTGGACTCAACACTGGTGAAGAAACCATGACCCAAAGAGAAAATGACTGAGATGGAACAAGTCTCCACCACCTTCTGATTTTAAATGACAGGTGCAGCTATGCCTCAAGAGACTGACTGTTTTCTTACTGTGCTTGGCATCTGAAAAGCATGAGGGATTTTTATTTGTGAGTTTCTTTATTCTTTCTCTTGCTCTGTCAGTTGCCAGGTTTGGAAGTCGAGCCTTGTAAATCACATAATTCCTGGAAATGAGTTTCAGAGGTCTGAGTGCTGACTCACTGGCAGTTAAGTACATTTTCATAAGTACCTCAGTAACTTCTGGAGCCAGGAATTTCAGAAACAACCTTCTGTACTGCAGATTGTTGACAGGTGAAATGATGTGCCAGTTTAAGGTAGAATAAAGGACTTTTCATTACCCATCTATATTGCATTAGTTGTACTGATGAATTCAATGGCTAGAAATAGGAAGGGTGTATACCATCCTTATAAGGACTAACTATACGCTTAATAGCAAGTATTTCTATGTCTGCCTTAAGCAGCTCATCCACTATTCCTTTTCTCTAGCACAGATTAGGAGCATTACATGCAGTTCACAAACAGCCCATCTGGCCTCTCCTGCTGTTGTACTAAACCACCAAAAATTACAGGAAGCACTGCCAAGACTGCTCATGTACACAAATGGTGGCTGGGGGGGCTTTCCTTAAAGGTATCCCTGATGGATGGTGGCTCTGAGCTTGAGACCAATTTGGAGGGCAGGATGTGTAAACCTTACGGCTTCAGCTGAGGTCAGACTGATAAAGAAAACAGTACAGAGTTTGGGAATCTTTTCCTTTGGCTTACAGGTATAAGTTACGTCGTTGTCGTCGTGGCTAGGCTTCGCGAACAAAGANAAGCCCTTCAATGAAGGGATGGGGCTTGCCCAGTTCAAGGCTTGCATCACTCACTGTTGGAGAGGATGCTCCAGGAAGCATGGCAAAAGATCTCTTCTGAGTATGTACTGAACCAGAGTCCCTCTCTTTTCCCTGCACCTCACAACCACAAGAAGGTGGATGTTGTTTGAGATAGCTACAACATTGCAGTGGACTGTCTGTTGCTGGGAGATTGTACAGTAGCAGGTGTTGCTAGGAGCTGCTGAGCCAGTGTTGGACATCAGCAGGGTAGAGCGTGTACTTTCTGTTACTGAAAGGCTTAGTGTGATTCTGTATTATAATGGGTTTTCACTCTTGCACGTTCCTCTCTCATCTTTAAACAATTCTGCAATGGGGAGAGAATCTACCTGAGACTGCACTAGGTAATAGTCTTGTTCATGACTGAGAGCAACAAATTCTTCCAGCTGGAATGCCATTTCCAGCCTTGGCAAGCATATAGATGCTGTTCTGTTGGGCTTTCACCCTGAGGGCTGATGATCAGTGAAGGAAAAAGACTTCTGCATGATGCTGCAAAATACAGATTAACACATTGATGTTCTCAGCTGACAATTTTTTTTTTGTTACCTCCCTCCCCACCCTCACTTCATAAAAATCCATCTCTGCTAATGCTGCATTTGTGTTGCCCATTTAGGAAGAATACTTCCCTCATTTGAGAAACTGGTTTGATCAAACTGGTGGTTTGTTTAAAGCTCTTGCTTTATTCAGTCTGAAGCTTTAAAAAGCCAATGACTCACATAGGTGAAAACTTGAGCACACAGATGGGTACAGGTGGCCTTTAGCTTTGCTCTTTCTGTCTAGATCACATCTAATGATGCCTGAGCTGAGATGATTCAGATATTGCACTCTGCTTTGCTCTCTCCACACTCCTTGCAAATCCTAGTACTAACACTGAAGAGTCAGAGATGATGGCAAGCTACCAGAGGTATTGAAATAATTACTTCATTAACCTGCAATCCATAGCTTTATATTCCCTAGGATGGGAGCATCTTGATACAAGATATCCTGTATTATAGGAATAATCTTATTATTATGGTATCATATTATAGGTATTAGCCTATTATTGTATTTTATTATATATAATCTCCTATTATATAATAGTATAAAAATCATACTATATAGGATATTATACTTAAAAAAAAAAAACATCTCTTTCTTTCCAGACCTCTCCAGGGCTCCTGTGCCATGAGTTCTCCACACTCCACCATACCCTGAAGACATACATGATCCTTCCTGGCAGCTCCCACACCTGCATTTACTCTGAGAGTTCACAATTTCTTGGGGCTCAGGAAGGCTTTCCTCAGACAGCTCCTTCACTGAGAAATCCTGAGGATTCAAGAGGAATGAAATATTTCAGACATTTGGATTACATTAAACAATTAGTTTTTCCTCAATGGGAAATTCAGGGAAAAACTCCAGTACCTTTCCAGCATTTCAAAATGATTCTAAAATGTAGCTTTATTAAGAAGTGATAGCAAGAGTTTCCCCAAAATAAAACAAAGCACTTTTTCCAGGGGAAACAAAACTTTTATTCTGCCACTTTATTTGGCAATCGTTCCATTTTGAAATGAAGGGAATAAAAATCAACTTTTAATTTTAAACCAAAGTGAATTATTCACCCAATTATCTTTTAGTCTGGCCACAGAAATCAAAACTTTTTTCTTTTTCCCCTCTTGTGTTCTGTGCAGGAGGCCAAAGCCCCTTCCAGCAAATTCCAAATTACATACACATATTAATAGGCAAAAACTACTAATATCTAAAACTAGCTCACTGTGGGCTGAGTAGAACAGAATTTTCCATTTGTTCAGCTGAAGACAGTGCAGTAATAAGGCTACTTGAAAATCTTAAGACAAATGAATGTACTTGAAAATTAAATGCTTTCTCAGTTTCTATCTAATTACTTTAGAAAAAAGCAGGGTAGTACTAAAATACCAGCATGTAGCAGAGCTGCTTCATATTTTTCCCTTCACAAAGCAGCTGAATTCTCCTAGTCAAAAGCCATGTAATTAAAACAATATTGGTAGCTGCCAAGCACCTAAGCACAAAAGGTAAGGTTACTCCTCAGTGAACAGCATAAAAAAAAGGATTTAAGCACCAAATAACTCACTGACTCCTTCAACTGTGTTCTTCCCACATGTAGAAGAACTTCAGCCTTGCAGATGCAGAGAGGCATCTGGCTGGGCCTCAAGGAGATATTCCAACATTTGCTATTCATCCTACATCTGTGTCATATGCAAGGACCTCTCTCTTTAGCCTGTGTCCAGGGCTAAGCTACAGAAGTTGCTCTAACACCCAGGGACCTCTCCCTAGAAAGAGGGATTGGGAAAAGGAGAGGAGCATAGCTGGTCTAGGATTCTGTCCCAGCAAAACCAGGGCAACTTCACAGCCTGTCATCTTCCCAGTGGCCTCACAGGCTAGGAAAGAGCTCTTACAACCTGTCTTTCTAGGGAAATGAATATAGGTAGAGTATTGGCTATTGTAAGAGGGTAGCTGCACATCACAGATAGCAAAAAAAGTATTTCAGGAAAGCCATCTTTTATAGCCTGCCCTGACACATGACAGCTCTGGCTGGGATGAGTCTCTTGGGAATGTTTCTCCTACTTCAATGCTTTGTTATGGAGTAGACTTTCAAAAGCACAAAAGGGAATTGGCATCCAAATGACAGCCAGCAACTTTTAGTTGCATTTGTTTCCTTAACTACTGGGGGGGGGTGTTGGAAATCTGAAGAGGTAAGAGAAAAAAAAATAAAGGACTCACTCATATGAAGGTACAGCCTATTCTTAAAAATTCTATTGTTTAAGCACTCTGCATCTAGATTCTCATCCATAACTGGGAGGTAGGAGTTGCTAAATTCCTTCCCAGCCACCTGAGAACTCCTTGAGGAAATGAGAACAACTTTACTAAGGTCATTAAAAGACTTCACAAATCAGAGGGGTTTGCTAGCAGTATTGCATTTTGAAGGTGCATTATCATCTAAACCATTTCTTTGCACCACTTTCGAGAGGAATTATTGCTATAGCAATGAATGGAGTCAGGCAGCATGTGCTTTTTAAGCTCCTAGCTTCATTTCTCAATTTAATTGGCTGACAGCTACTCTAGCTTTAGCCTGCACCCTTTAAAATGAGGTGTCAAAGAGCAGGGTGAGAGGAAGGCATGGTGGGGATAGGCTGATGGTTAGACTTCATGATCTTAAAGGTCTTTTCCAACCTTTATGATTCTATGGAGTTTCACTGACCAGAGCATTCTCCTCTCAAAAGGGTGAGAGCTCTTTCTCACCGTCTGGGATTCCTGCCCAACATTCACATGCCTTCTACTGCAGGCATCAGTTTGCCAAAGGAACACACAGTAACTGCTGTGGGGACTTTTTTTGGCAAGGGCTAGGAATGGTTTATAGTTAGGCAGAGCATATACAGCTCAACCAGGCTGGCTTTGCACAGACCCTTCTCAGAATGCTGGAAAAGGTGAAACTCAGCATGCACAGGAGAGCTCAGGAGAAGCAGGACTTTCTCCCAATTGACCACTTCTGAAAGCCCAAGCATGAATGTTGCTCTGTCAGCTAGATCAAATAAACTCTTTTAGGGATTTTAGCCATAAGATTCAAATGAAACCATCACAGAACAGTTAAGGTTAAAGTTACCACCAAAGGCCATCTACTCCAACCTCACTGCTTTAGCAGGGTGCCCTAGAGCACATCACTCAGGATTGTATGCAGTGGGTTTGGAATATGTCAAGAGGAGGAGACTCCACATCATCTCAGGGCAACCTGGTCCAGTGCTCAGTCATCCTCACATGAAAAAAAAAAGTTCTTCCTCAAGGTTAGGTGGAACTTTGTGTTCCAGTTTGTGCTCATTGCCTCATCCTATTGCTTGGCACCACCGAGAAGGGCCTGGCTCCATCTTCTTGACACCCTCCCTTCAGATCCTTCTCTCCACTCAGAAGGTCTCCTCTCAGCCTCCTTTTCTCCAGGCTAACTAAGCACAACTCCCTCAACCTTTCCTCACAAGGGAGATGCTCCAGCTCCTCAGCATCTTTGTAGCTCTCTCTTAGACTCACTCCAGGAGCTCCATGTCTCTCTTGTCCTGAGGAGCCCACAACTAGAATCACAGAATCTAAACACAGTACTCTAGGTGGAGCCTCCCCAGGGTTAAGTAGAGGAGCAAGATCACCTCTCTCAACCTGCTGGCAATGTTCTTGCTGACGCAGCCCAGGTGACATCTTCTTGTCCACAAGGGCACATTGCTGGCTCATGGACAATTCCCCATACTGATTGGGTGATTTCATTTCTACCAGTAAAAAAAAAAGAGGAGAGATGTTGGTTCACCCTCCTCCAAAACAAGTTTCATGGCTGAAGTTCTCTGTACATACATTATCCCCACATTAATTTCCTGGTGATCCATTATTTTCAACTACCATCTTCCGTGGCTTTCTTGCTGAGATAAAGCAGGCTTCTCCAGCAGCATTTATAAAGGGATTTCAACAAACTGCAAATTAGACCAAGCACAGCAGGAGCTGAGCATCTAAAAGCTACTTCAGTGCTCAGTATTGATTCCAGAGCCCAAACCTTTCCTCCCTGTTCAGTGCTCTTCTGCATGTAGAGGCATAAACACAAATATCAGGCAGTTGCAGCTCTCTGCTTTGTTTTGAAATAAAAAGAATAATTTGTGAAACCACGTCTTATTTTTGTCTTTCCTCTAGTCCCTTGATTTCCTAAGCTTCCCAAATAGAGCCTGTTTCTCTTGAAAGCAATACATGATTAAAAAAAGATCTACTAAAAGCCAAACTCAAGGAAATGCAAATAAATCGAGGCTGACACTTCCAACTTTTAAACAGTCCTCAGAGAAATACAAGCTGTTGAGGTGGGCCCATGTGAACCTCATGTGCTTCAACAAGACCAAGNCTGCCCACTGCAGGGGGGTTGGACTAGATGACCTCCAGAGGTCCCTTCCAACCCAAATGATTCTGTGATTCTATGAAATACAAAACTGTGATAGTCAAAGCACCCAACACTCTTTCAATGCACATGCTGATAGGTCCCCTTGCACCTAGTTAACATTTAAATTTATTACAGGAAACTTTGGAGTAAGTATTCTCCTGTAATTGACTTTAGTAGTAGGTTTCAGCTGGTGCCCTTGAAGATTTCATTCATTACATCTCTTAAGAACAATATCCTGAAGTAGAGGTCCAGACTGTTTTGCCATGGGTCACTTAGCAGCCTGCAGTACAGAGCCTGGAAGGAAGAGTTGTGCTGCCTCTGGACTTTAGCTGGAAATTGAATTTTCAGCCCAAAAGCAACAGAGCCACCTGACCAGGCTGAGAGTTGAGCTGCTTCAAGGACCAGGGACAGACCTACATGCATTTTCACTAACTTGTCAGTCATCAGATTTTGGTTAGGTATATCTGCAGAGCACTGTGTGAAGGTGAAGTATTACAGTATATTTAATCTCATCTAACTTCAAGGTATTAGGAAAAATAAAAATCAAAAATTACACCTTTCTCATTCCTATACCTTAACTAACAACCTGGAAGAAAGGTAATTAATTTGATTTCTCCACTTGAACCTTTTGATTCCTAAGACTAACAGAGTTAATGTTGTATTCCCAGATAAAGCTGAATTCTGATCAAATAAGTGCCTAACCAAAGAGAAATGTCAGGTGCTCTTACCCAGTGGTTCCCTGGTAATGTGGGAAATGGGGAATAAAACACAGGATCCAGGTGGAGCAGTGGGGAACGGATAAACCATGTCTGGCTCCAATGGGAAGTGAACAATCTCTAATTATCTATCTTTACCTGTAACTACATCATTCCTGCTCACCATGACAGCAGTATGTGTGGCAGTGCTGAGGATGCTCCTGGTCAGAACAGCCTGTGCTTGGTCATCATCTGTTCTCTGTCATTTCGGTCACTGCCTGATTTCTGCCACCTTCACATGCTCTGTTCACCACTCAGAGGTTCAGAGCCAACCAAAACATTTTTGCAGGCCTACTCCAATTGTCCTGAAGCCTAAAAGCTGAAAAAAACCAAACAACCCTCCTGCAAATAAATGTGGTTTCTCCTATTTACTTAACTACTCTACTAAAAAAACCTGAAAAACATTAAAAAACCCTCCATCCACCCCCCAAAAAAACACCAAACCCATTAAGAATTCAAATTAAAACTAAACCAATGCTATACAGAGCATTTTTCTGCTTCAAAGAGCATCCCTGCATTTCTTCTGATATTCAATTTCAGCAGTGTTTCCATTTCACTTCCAACATCTCCCAGTTACTTCCTTCCCAACATTTTATGGCTTCAAGAAAGCAGAAATACCATTTATTTGCGCAGGTCTAGCTGTGAACATTACAGAACCATTAAGGTTGGAAGAAACCTCCAAGATCATCACACTCCAGCTTAAGATTCCCATTTGCATTATGCACACTGATTGATAATGCTGAACTTGTCCCTCACGAAGCCACTATAAAAATATCACTAATTTGCTCAAAATACACTTCCTAAAATATCTTTATGAGGAGAGCTAAGGAGAACATTTTGCATGATCATATTTTTAGCTTGCTCTATGTTTGCATCAAAACTGAGGACCTTGCTCAGCTGTCACTGCAAAGAGTTTCAACTCCTGCTAACCTGAAGGCACTGGAATTACCCTGCTACATGATTTTTCCATCAGCATGATGCTAATTAGACCAAAAACATCTGCATATCACCAAGTTGTAGTGTTCTGGAACTAATGAGAGAGTGCCTGAAAATATTTCTTCGGCTTCATTTGCATTTAATTCTCATCAATTCGGGACTACAGAAGTACAATTGTCAGGATGGCACCACTAGAGGGACTCGTTAGGTGCATGAGAAACTGCCTGGCAGGTTATTCCCACCTCCGAGGGACGAGAGAAGGGCTGTCCAGGGGACCCAAGGCATACTCACTGCAAAAGAAAAAGAAAATAAACAAACACACAAAAAAAACAACCCCAAAACACTCCACCCCCCCACACACACTTTGCAGTTATATATAATTATCAAGGAAATAAATGAAATAAATGGAAAGGCAACATTGGAGAGAGAACATCCCTGAGTAGGATGCTGGGAACAAGCAGTTTCATCTTCATTGCCTTGCAGAGAACTTTCTGTCACTGAGAAAAAGTCTTATTTTTCCAGGTGAGTAGGTAATGGAATATCTTCTCCAGCAAGCTTAGTATCAGTGATACTAAGAAGTTGCCTCTGTCATTCTAGCTTCTAGTTAAAAGCTGTATGTGTGCTGATCCAGCTCACAATGGCCAAGCTCACAGAGTTTTCCATCTACTATGCATCAGAAACTTTGGTGCCACAGAAGAGAGTCAACTGTTTTTACAAGGAAAACAAGTTCTGAGCACCAAGATGAATATTCTTGGCTAAATTATTAAGTTATTGTTTAGCCTCACTTTACAACTCAGCTGGAAAAAGCACTAGAGCAAGATGTGTTATAGAGAGGAGTGTTCCACTGACTATCATCAGCAGATCTTCTTCAGGTGTATTTTACCTGTGCAGAGGTTTTCATAAGCTTGTAGAGAACCCTAATATTTGAGGTGGAAAAAGCCCCAAAGTCTGGCAGTTCTGCATAATATGCTTATTTTAAAAATAGTTGGACTGTAAGGTCCTTTGAGATCCTGACTGAAAGCCTTATGAATCCTAAAACATGTACATTTTAATTTGGTATCTTCTTGCTGGAAATTTTCGTGAAGTAAATTGCATGCTAATTATTTTAATCGTAGCTAAAATTACTGAAAGCTGAAATTTCAACAGCCCTTACAATTATTCATATTTTGAACATAACTGGTTTTTGTTTTTTCACAAAATCTCAAGATAAGGACACAAAATATTTTTGTGCAATTTAATTCACCAAGCTCTGAAAAAAAAAGTGAGAACCAATTTGTAAAAACAAATTAGTGCTTATAGAAGTTTGACAAGACTCTGGCAATGTTAGAAAAAATCTTGTTATAAAAGCAGGCTCTTCACATAGCAGTAGAATGAGAGACAAGAGGCATGCTGGATAAAGAACACCCTTTTACCCCACAAGGACCATTCAACAGTGGCACAGCCTATTTTTTTCCACCCTGGGTTTCAAACTTGTAACTAATGACAGTTATCACACACAGCTTCAAAAACCTTTTTGGAAATCCATCTGGGCACTAATTTGCTGTCTTTACAACCTTGTCAAAGGTTAAGGCTAAGCAGGCCATTGGATGAGTGACAGATGCTCTCTATTGACCTCTTTCTGTATTCCCAAATGGGAAGAAAAAAAAGGAATTAGGGAAAGAGACTTATGGATTGGAAAAGAAAACTAAAACAGCTTTAATGAAAATAACAGTCAAATGAAATATCTACAAATATATATCAAACCAGTATTGAACACAACCCCCTGATGGCAATTAGTCACTATCACGACTGATGCTGTGGCAGGCACTGGGGAAGTCCCAGACTGGACTCAGCAGCAGATGGGAACTGGATTCAGGAATGCACAGATTGGGACTGAAGGCAGCATAGACAGAGTCCTCCTCAGACACTGGCCATTGAAGAAAAGAGCTTAATCCTTGTGATCCCTCAACTTTGTACTGAATAAGATGCATATGGAATGGAATCCCTTGTGTTTAGGATCACCTAACTCTACTTCTCCCTACAGGTGTGACCTCCTGCTTTACAACATCCCAGCATGGCACACAAGATTTAGCAGTTACCTTGGTTCCTATAGGAGCAAGTATAAGCAAGAGCCTTTCTGCACACCAGTCCTTGGTAGTAACAATAAGCATTACTTCTAAAAGAAGACAGTCTGAAAATATGCCATTAACCTCAAAGTGCAGCTACTTGGAAGAGACTTAGCTGAAAAGTAAAATCACTGAATAGAAGTAGTTCTGGTCTGACTCAAACCAGGACAAAGTTGACCTCTAAAATCCATTAGTTGGTTGGAGTCTCCCATTGACTTCCCTGAGCCTTGGTTCATGCTGCTTAAAATCTCTCAAGCCTTGACCTGCAAAACACTCCTGATTATGCTTCAACTTCTTGCCTGTAAGTTGCTTCAGTTAAATTCCTGAGAAAATGTGTGCACGGTTAACAAGAAATTTGCTAAACAAGGGCTTTGAATTAGACTAGAGACTGTCTTTGTGTTGAGGTTTTGTACAGTACTTCGCATGTGTTTGGCATCAAACGCCCACCTCCTGCATGGAGAAGGAGGGGAAGCAGCAAGCTGGAAAAGGAAAGTAAATTTGGAGATAATAGGAGCATTCCCAAAGGAGATTTGGGGGAGGTGATGCAGGCTTTGTGGCTTGCCCACAAGGGGCCATGTCCTGCCTCTCTCACCACTGTGAGTAGCTTACAGCAGCAACATGGATTTTGCAGCTCAAACATCTGACCCTTCTCCAGCTAGCCTTCCAAAAGCAGGCCTCGCCTCCAGTACTGCATCCAGTTTTGGGCCCCTCACTACAAGAGGGACATTGAGGTGCTGGAGAGAGTACAGAGGCTCCCAAGCTGCTAAAGGGCTTAGAACATAAGCCTTATGAGGAAAGACTAAGGGATCTGGGCCTGCTTAGTCTGGAAAAGAGGAGACTGAGGGGAGACCTCATTGCTCTCTAGAACTACCTGAAGGGAGGTTNCCCCCCCTGCCAAGCAAGGTGCACCCATGGGGAACTCACCGGTGATGCCAAGAGGAGTCTCCTGCCTCCCTCAGCCCGGCTGGGCGCAGCTAGAGCTGCTTCCCGTCCTGGGGAGATAAAGGGCAATGAGTAGGAGGGCAAAGAGCCACACCTGGGCAGGGAGACAGTGGGAAGGGGAGGGGTCTGCAACTGAGCCCAGGTGCTTTGTGATTTGGGGGAAAAGAGCAAGGAAATGGGGTGGGAAAGGGAAAGTGGGAGAGGTGTCTTTGGGGCCCATCTCTAGAGATATTCCAAATGTGACTGGACACCATCCTGTGCAACCTGCTCTAGGTTCAACTGCTCTGGCAGTGGGGTTGGATTAGATGATCTCCAGAGGTCCCTTCCAACCCCTAACAATATAGTGCTAACATCAGCCTGCATAGCTATTTCTCAAGCATGAGAGGAGATATTAGAATAATGCATTATCAGAAATGTCTTTGTTGGTTCAACTCAAAACAAGAGAGAAAAATAGCCCTTTTCCCTGAGAGGTTTTGATGAGGATTCCCATGGATGGAAACAGACTTGCCTTAGGCATAGTCTTCATAGGGCTTCTCTCAGTCATTCCCCTTAATGATGGCTTTAGACAGCCATCTGTGCAGACCAAATTGCACACTAGACAGTAAACCCAATGTAGAGTTTGTGGAAGCAGATACAGGGAACTCTGGAACTCGACAAAACATGAGTATTGGAGATTTTACCCAGTGAAATGTGGAACTGATTAGGGCACTAAATGTGACAACTCCAAGCTGTTCAAGTTTTTGCAATCATACTGAGAAGCAGTAATGACAATTGCATGGCACATGCTTGCTTTTGCCTGAGGTAAAATGCCTTTTTCTTTTGAGACATGCTGCTTTCATCTACTGACAGCTGCATGGGCTTTGCTGTTGACTATGGCATTTTGTGATGGGGGTGTTGAAGCAGAAGCATTTGTCTTTTGATTCCCCTACTGCACTATCAACACATGTTACCTGGACTGACATACTTTGCACCAACATGCAGGTTGAACTGGACCTTGTCCTGAAACACCCAGGTAAAGAAAACCAGTGCCCTTGGCAGTGCAGCTAGAAGGGTCAGAGGTGCATTTCATGGCTTCCAGTATCCAGTGTCATTGTTTCCATCATGTACCAAACAATAGGTAGAGGCAAAGGTGGTCCTCATCTATGGCTTCTGATAGGATCATAACAAAACACACCACACCAAGATAAGACATTCTACTTATAGATTTGTCTGCATAAGCCTTCAGAGACTTTGATTAGGCCAGAAGTGACTGTCCTCCTACCCAACACTGCAGCTTCCTTTGCTGCTTCCTGCTGTATTCCCATACACAGTTACCAGCTCTGGCAGCAGAGGCTCAAGGTGGATGTCACTGCACAAATCTAGCCTACAGCTTAGTGATCAGGCAAAGCTATCTTCCTCTCTTTCAGGAAAATATTTCTGGGCTCCAAATTTATCAAGTAACAAGTGACCAGCCCTAAGTCCATCACCAGAATTGATACAGACTAGCAAGGCATTGATTCTGTTTATATTCTGTGTGGATGAAAGAATAAAACATCAAATATCCAAATGCCAGAGAGAGGGGAGAGTTCAGACACAATTTGTACCTCCTGCTTTCTGTTAGCTAGCTGTAGGCAGACCCAAGCTTTCAAGAACAAACAAATTGGGTCAGGCCAAAGAATCATCAATTAAAGACTAATAAGCAGCATCTATCAAGAACTGCAGAAACAATAGGTCTGTGATATGGCTCAGATCACTACATGGGTGTTCTGGGTCACTTTGTTCCTCTCTATCTGTGTATTGATTGTAAAAAGGGTCTGTGTCATCTTGCTAAAACTACATGCCAGCTATAGAGGTAGAAAATGTAGGCACTCATATTTGTCTCTGCAGATGTTGTTTTTGTCCTTGAGATACATATGACTGTATATTTTGCTCTCAAGAGTAAATACTCATAGTGCTCCACCAGCAAACAAAATAACTAGGCTCAGAGTAGCGCTAAGTCAATATATCCTTGTTCCAAACAGAAAGGCTGGTGAACAAAAGCCCTTGTGTCATGGGAGGGAAATGTTCAGCCAGGGCCCTGTGGGTTGGAGGAGCAATTTGATAGAAATTGGTTCTACTCTCTCATCCTCTCTAAAAATACACAAAATTGTTCCTGCTGTTAAATTACCATTTGCTGGTACCTGGCAGGCTCCTAATTGATTAGAGAAAACTAATTCGGTGCAATGAATTATTTGCAAGTGAAGTATCTGAAATATCTACTTTAGTAAGATTTTTTTTTTATTTAATATTATTTTATTCAGATGTCTCAGATAAGATCCTGTTATAATTCAGCAAAGAAACTTCATGGAAGGCTGAATAAAACCATTCCCTGGTGCAAAAGCAGCCCAGCAAGTAGTTACACCAAGGATGAGCTTGTCCCATGGTAACTCTGCTTATTTTATTGGCACTGTAGCAGGTTAAACTTATTCAGACACTTCAGAGTAATTCCCAGCTGGGAAAAAGAAAGAAAGTCATTAGGATTTGGAAGCAGCTTTTTTTTGTTGGGTTTTTTTTTTTCCTGCTAAACTATCTTGACCTTTTCTAGGAAAGGTTCAGAATTTGCCAGTTAGCAAAATTTCAGTCAGACTTCCACCACCAATCTCTGCATGAATACAGGTTTAGCTTCCTTCCCTCCTGAGCTGTGACCTTCTGTGCTGGCAGAGGCCAAATCACCCTCTCCTTCACACCTTTCATGTTTCCATCCAGCTGAGGACACCTTTTAGGAGACAAATGAAAAATAATCTCTTTTTGTGAGAATCCCTTCTGTTCATTATCTGAAGTTTCTTCTATTTGCAGTACATATGGATGGTCACACGTAAGATTGTCTTTAAGACAACAGAAACATCTCAGTGCTTCTGACTTTTGGTAAGAAATCTCTCCACAGCAGTTTCACTAAATTCTCAGTCTACTTATGCTTCTCCATCAACAGTTCCTTCTAACCAGGTATTGTCATCTTTCCTCAGTGTGACATAAAGACTTTCCAGCACAGTCCTAGAAAGCAAAATGCTTCAAAAGATACCTGCACCCTTCCCAATATCTCCTCAGTTCCCAGAGGAATAAGAGCTTTGAGTCAAGGTTTCCTATCAGTGATCACAAACAAAGCGTTCAATCTGGCAAAACACAAGGCTAGGCATTTGAAGATGAAACAGCAAAGAACTACAGAGCCAAGAAAACCCCAAACAAAACAACAATAGAAAAAAAAAACAAACAACAAACAAAAACCACCAGACCAAGTTACTGAAAGTCCACTTCAAATTCAGTCCTGCTTGATGACTGCCACCACTCAGTTCTGCTGAAGGATAGGTCCCTACAGCCACTGCACTCCCTGGACTTTGCTGAAAGCTACTGAAATTGCTACATAGAAATTCTAATCTACAGTACTAATATTAAATCTACAATAACTTCTAAAATCTACCAAATTAAAAGATCAAAATCAAAAACTCTGAGGCAGCAGTTGTATGGGACTGTCCATCCCTTCACATCAGTCACAATTCACTGTTTGTATCCCACCTTGGGCAAGATGCAAACATACTGAAACCTGTTCTAGGATTTTTTCCCCCCACCCCCTCCTTCTTGGTTGAGAGATATCACTGAATAGAGAGCCACAGCTGAAAACATAGAAATGAGATGCATTTCACTCTCCTTTTCTTTCCTAATCAGGAATTCTGGTTTCACTTAAAATCTTGAGGTATCTGTAGTATGAACATTCCCCACTCCTCCCCTCACCCATTTTTCTCTCTTGCCATCTTGAGTTTTTATTATGTTTGTTGGTTGTTTTTTTTTTTCACTAGCTGTTTCAGGCTAGCATTTTCCTGCTTGTTGCAATACACTATAAATAATGTATCCTGAGAAACAAGAACTAACACCTCACTAATGTATCAGGCCCTGGCTTGTTCCCAGTATTTCAGAGCTCAAGTATAACACAGAGATAAGAGAGACTGTAAAATTGGGTATGGGGTGACTGCACTGAGTCATACTATCCTCACACTATGTGGTTTGTAATGTTTATATACTCTATATTAATTCCTATTTATAGCCTTTAGTAGTGACTCATGAAGCATGAGAACCCTAAGCTGCCTGAAGCCCTTACTACCAACAGCCTGAGAACCACCCTGGCTAACCTGAGGCAAGTGTGTGACTCCCAGCCTCACACAACAAGGGCTGAAAATAACAATCTTTACCTCCAGAAAGCAGTGAGATTTTGTAGCTTGAGCTGTTGCATGTAGGAAGAGTGAGATGAGCAATGAATATGCTACATTTTTAGCATGGCTTCTTTCCTCTTTCAGAGCATCTCTACCTGGCCAGAACTAATCCTTCCTTGATAGATCGTTTTCCTTCTCAGTTTCTCTCTACTGGATGATGCTTCATTGAATACACTTTAAAATACAACAAAACGATACAAAATGAAAACCCAACCAAACCAAACCCCAAAAATACCCACACCATCCTGTTTTTCCTATTTTTCCCAGCTCTCAGATCTGCAGAGTTTTGGTTCACCCAAGCCCAGTTCCCTCAGACTGTGTGTGTATATATATATATATATATGATACATTTTAGTTTTGCATATCTAAGGGCCCCAAAGACAAATCTCCCAATATCAGTTGGTGCAACATCCTTTCCTTGGCCATAGCAAATGTGATCTTTCCAATTGAGATCTAACTGGGAAGATGAAGCAGAGATAGTCCTCCTGACACTTTCTGTGACTATGTAACACCTCCCCAACCTTGCACTGGCCTCTGCTGCCTCGGGCAAGCACACTTTTGTGTTTAATCCAGAAAGTCCTTCCCTTCTTCCACAACACATCCTATCACCTCAGGCAGTAACAGGGGATAACCTCCCTTTGAATCAGCTGATGATGCCAACCTACTTTTCCAAAGTGGATTTTCCAAATAAATCCCTTTGTGCTTTCATTTCATTTTGATTCACTTCCTTAATGCTTCAGTGTTACCTTCCTCTTACTCCATCTGACCACTGTCCTTTGCTATGGTACCAACAAAAACACTTGGTTGGCAGTGACTGGTGTGTCTTGTCAAGAACATGCCATCACCCTTCCAGTTCACCTACTGTGACTAACACCAATACATACTGGTGACAATCTCAGCAAAATATATACACGTTAACCAGTGTGTCATGGTTTCCTTAACACACCCTGCTGGTATGTTTTTCTCTTGTGGTTTTGGGGTTGGTGATTTGGTTTTGGTTTTTTTTAGTTGCTTTGGTTTGGGGTTTTTTTTTTGTCAGTTTGTTTTGAAATGGAGCATCTACTTTTATTTCCTGATTAGGAGGTCTCTTTTACAAGGGCAAGATAGATTTTGTAGTAAGTATCTGGTGAAAGCAGCTCCCAGATCAACTGCTGGAAATATGACAGCACTGAGAAGTTTCAGTCATCATTAGATAAAGCCTCAGTTAGGTCCTCGACCACTCCTGTTGATCAGCAACTCCCACCCAAAACAGACATAAACCACTAGTACTTAGCATTGACATCATGCAGGTGTGACTTACAGCACACAAAGTTGTGTAATGGTCATGCTCAACAATACTGGGTCATGTTTATCCAAGGACATAGTTCCACAGGACACTTGGTTTGGTATATAATCCAATATGAATAGCTCCCACTGGGTTTTTCTCATGGGACTCTGTATTCCAGCTGCAGTATCCCTTGTTTGTAATGAACACAAGCAGGAACACTGTGCTGTCATCCAGATCATTTGAATCATTTACTGCAGCCAAGCCAACACACTGAAAATCCATGGCTCAAACACTTTCACCATGTTACTTTCACCTTCACCAGACACATCAGAATAGTCTGTACTGGAAAAGAATGTCAACGTGCTCTCAATCACATTAAGACAGCAAAATGTATTTTAGTGTGAAAAGCATCTAAACTGGAAGTGACATTAGTGATGATTTTCTCTAACCAATGTGGTTATCCTGGCAGCCTAGAACCTATTACACAGGCAGGATGTTATCTCTCTAAGAATGACTAAAACCTAGTGATGGAGTGCATGGAAAGAGCAGAAGAAAATGGCTTCTTTTTTTTTTTTATATCCTAGAGAAAACCTAACACAGATAAACTAGTTTCAATGGAAAATATTCAGTCATCCCTAATATTTCATTTCTTTTATGTAAGAGAAACCAGGCCTTATGGCTTCAGGGTTTTTTTATGAGATAATGCTTTCCTTTGTGAAGATTTTTAATTTAAAAGAAATACCCCAAGCAAGACTATGTTTTTAGAAAACCTAAATACTCAGCACCAAAACAGTATTTCCAGTGCTTATAGGGGCTCAAATTCATCTTATCTCTCTGTGAATATAACATGAACTTTCATATCAGTGCCTAGGCATTGCCGTCATGCCTCTATCCAATAAACACCAAGATATCTTCAATTCCTCCCTCCACCAAAAAAAAAAAAAAAAAGTTGATATTTGTGGTTTGTATTTTTTTAAAAGATAAACTTTTCCACTGTCAAGAAAAAAATAGGAGAATTTTAAGCAGTCTTTAGCTCACAGTCTTTGTTTCTCATTGGTAGATAGACAGCATAAGAACAACCAGTTATCCAGACACCAGGTCTCAATTGTGTCACTGTTTAGTGGACAATGAAACCAGCTGCAGAACACCAACCACCCAGCTGCAGTACAGCTCTGGAGGGATGGGGATGGGCATAGTCTCTCTGCAGGAATATCAACAGCACAGTGTGGTCCCAGGGTAAGGTGTCAGCCACTTACACAATCATATAGTCACACAGAATCAGAATCACAGAATGGTTTGTGTAGGAAGGGACCTCTGGAGGTCATCTAGTCCAACCCCCCTGCAGTGGGCAGGGACATCCCCAACTAAACCCTACTCATGTATAAAGGACTGAATAGAGACAGATCGATAAATTAGTCAGTGCTAGTTTGACACAAATGATACTTTTTAGCTCTCTGACAAATTTTTGTCGAGTTTTCTTGATTGTACAGTAAGCTATAAGTGAAGATTTAATTATAGTACTTGCACTAGGGTGTTGGTGATGAAACCTAGCTGAACTTCCAATTTAACTAATACTGTGCAGGCATAGAAAAAGACCCACATGATTCTAATCAAACTGGAATAGGTGAACATGTTAATACTCTGCATGGCCCAGGTTCACAGTTTGTGATACATTTGCTTGTGGGATATGAAGATTTATAAAGTCATAGAAAGGGTAGAGTTGGAAGGGACATTTAAAGGTCACTTAGTCCAACCCCCCTGCTGTGAATAGGGACACCTATAACTAAATCAGGTTACTCAGAGCCCTGTTCAACCTGACCTGGAATGTTTCCAAGTCTGGATGAGATCATGGAGTGCACCCTCAGTAAGCTTACAGACAACATTAAGTTGGGTGGGAGTGTTGATCTGCTTGAGGGTAGGAAGGCTCTATAGAGAGATCTGGACAAGCTAGCTGGATGAATGCCAGTGGGATGAGGTTCAACAAGGCAAGTGAAAACCTTAGAGGGAAATGGATGATAAACCTGTATCTATGGCAGGAGAGTTCTACCACCCTCATGGTGAAGAGCTTCATCCTAGTATTCAACCTAAATCTCCCCTTCTCAAGTTTATATCCATTCCCCTTAGTTCTATCGCTGCCTTCCCTGGCCCTCTTGTAGGTCCCTGCAGACATTGGAAGCCCACAAGAAGGTGTCCTCAGAGCCTTCTCTCTCTGAATAATCACAACTCTCTCAGCCTGTCCTCATAGGAGAGGTGCTCCAGCCCTCTGATAATCGTTGTGGCCCTTCTCTGGACATGTTCCACCATATCCATATCTTTCTTGTCCTGGGGGCTCCAGAACTGGATGCAGTACTCCAGGTGGGGTCTCATGAGAGCAAGATTGTTGTATGGCTAGGCTTCGCGAATGAAGATCCAGGGAGGGCTCCATCCACGCTCCTCNTGATTTTCAGACTGTGCCTGGCAAGATTGTTATGTGCTTGGAAAACCTCTCCTCTGCACATTCTGCATGCCCAGCTGCTGGCTGCAGGTGCTCTGCATGCACAATGTTACCTGTGGCCAGCTGGTGGGAAGGTATCTGGGAAATCAGCAGCAGACAGCTGCTTAAATCAGCCTGTCAGAGAGGTGAAATGGGTAATGGAGCCTTAAAACTCCTGAGGCTCCTGCTGAATTTGAGTGTAGGCTGCATTGCATAATGATTGGAAGAGAATTGCATACTCCATTGTTTTAGGTAGTTTGAGCCTTGTCCTTCCTATACAGGAATTGCATAATCTGAAGTGGAATTAAACTACACAGTGCAGTTGTGATGGTAAACTGAAGAAACCTGTTCTTGCAATCAGCAAAGAAAACTATATTCCTGCAAACTGGCACCAGCTAAACAGCACAGTTATGCTGAAACAGAATTATTTTTCACCAGTGTTGGAGTGAACTTTCCCAAAACATCCCCTGCCACAAAATGGATGCCAGGGACTGATTTGTGCTGGCTCCTGATAACTGGGTGAGTGGAAGATGTTACTCTCCATCTTTCTTAAATTACTATTTCAGACATAGCTGAGAAATGAATGTAAAGAAGGAAGAAGTAAAGAGTTTTGAACAAAAAAAAAATAAAACCCAGGGAAATGCCTTTTAAGGAAAAGTCACTGATCATCTTTCTGGAATAAAATGCTCCCTGAAGTGTCAAACCATAGAAAGGCAAGAGATGTGGTTTTTACTACAGAGGATTGGACATGTATATTGATAAAAACACTTGATAGAATTATCCCAAAGGCATGGATTGACTTAAATACCACATGTAAGCCTGTATGCCAAGCTCTGCTAGATACAAGGAACTGACATGACATGCTTTTATCTGATTTCTACTGATGGCTGATTTTTGTACCTTCCACTGAAATGGCTGATACTTGGCTCATTCTGACTCTTAGATTTATATGTCCCCTTTGGATTCTATCTGCTGTGTAATTCTTGTGCAAAGTAGATTGTTATTTAACAAAACTAAGATGTACAGAGCACTAGTAGGGCCCTATTTTTTGTCTGGCACTTTCTCTAACTGCTACTCTGAAGTAAGATAATGCTTTTTAATGAGCTAGTTTTGAAATCTACTTTCATCAGTCACTAATACATATGTATGGGACAATTCTATTGGGCCTGTGATAACATAACTCTCAAGCCTAAGAAGTTATGGAAATTATTCTTGGCTGGATAGCCAGCAAACAGGCAGTTGGATGCACAGAAGTATGATACAGAAAATGTTAACCTCATTGTTTATAACAGGAGCAGCTGCCACTGCAACAGGAAAATGGCTAAGACTGGACTGTTTTTCCAAGGGCTCTTATAATGCTGAGAACCTCACTGAGGAACATATCTGCAAAAGCCCAATTAGAAAAGGTCTATAGACCACATCACTATACAGACAAGCTGATTATAGACTCACAGAATGTCCCAAATTGGAAAGGACCCACAAGGATCATGAAGTTCAACTCCTGTTTATGCACAGGACAACCCCAAAGTCACACCCTGTGTCTAAGAGCTGATGTGTTGGCCCTCAATACCTATTAACCAGGGCAAGCATCTTCTCAGCATCTTCACAGACACCAGAGTACTGGTGGAAAGCCAGAAACTGCAGGGAGCTAGGTAAAAATCCTTGCAATTTGCTCTGTTACATCCTACTTCTGGCAAGGCAGTGGTTAAGCAAGTTCCCAGGAAGATGTTTGGGTGGCAAACGCAGATGGAAAACTTTTCTCTTATTACAGAACAACTGGTTTCAAGTGTAAAATGAAACTTCATAGCCTTTGGGAAAGCTTAAGCAAGCTTATTGTGAGGGGGAATGCGTGGTAGTACTTTATCTTCACACTAACAAAACCACCAAAGTTCAAATCAAAGCCTTAACACCCAGACAAGTCACCCTCATGGACTGACAGCTAAGAAGAAAAAAAAAAAGGCTAAATAAGTGGCCTGTATTTCATAAGCCAGGATTTCAGGAGAAGCTGCTGAATGCTTTTCAAAGTGTTAAGTACATCTGCTTCCTAGAACTAGTTGCTCCTGCAGACTCTCCTCATTAACCAAGGAGTATCCAAGTCATTCACAAGTGAATTCACACTCATGACCCAACTGCTGCAGCCTTGTGTGCTTAACAAGGTAGCAAGTCCTAGCCTTCATTAAAATGCAAAAGAAAGCTAAGTTACTTTATGCTGCATCCATGTTTTTGCTGATTGCAGAAGATGCTGCTGAGTGCACAACACTCTTATGAACTCAAGATATTTATTTGGGGTTCATAAATACTAATTCAAGGCACCCAACCTCAAACATTTGAAAATCTTGCCTCTTCTTTATTATTTTTCATTGAACAATGATATTTTAATTGGAAATAGATAATTACTAGAATATTAATTCTGTTCTACTGTCTTGGAATCATGCACACAAAAGCCTGCAAGTGCTTGGCTGTATCTTGAAACTGGCAAATATCTTGCTTTATTGTATGTAAACATTATTTTACATCTAGCTGTCTACTGTATTATACAGAAATGTTTCCATAGGGCTAGGGCTATAAGAGTAACTGAAATCTCCTCAGCCATAGCCTTTGAGAAAATCAAAGTAAAAGGCAGAGTCTCTAATTAGTTGCAAATCAGAATGAAAAGCCTGTCAGGCTTGACAAGAGCATTTTGCAGAAAGCTGATGACATCTGAAGGTGGCTGATAATATGCTAACAACATACTGTTTCAGTGGGATCACTTGATTTTGGAAGGATCAAATTATCCCTTTTTGACAAAAGCAAAGCAGAAAAATCACCAGGCAGTTGAGTAGGTTCTAGCAGGGAGTCCCTACAGAACCATTCCTCTAGGATCTGCAGTGCTGGAAGAATTAAGCAGTGTCTGAGTTGTTTCTCAGGGTACCCAAATGTTTGCCAAAGCAAAGGGTCTAAGATAGCTGTCGTTCAACACTGATTCAAAACACCTCATTGGCATTGTTGCATTGTTTCAGACTTTGTTCCTGCATGGAAGGAAAAAAAGATTCCCCTTTTCCCCCTCCTGAAAGGGTTATATTTCTAAATTTCCTCCTCCCCTAAAACTTTCAGGATTTTTTATTCCTCCTTTTATTTGAGATACATGTGATAGCAACAGCATCAAGGAGAGGGATAAGTTATTCCCCACCCCAACACTGAACTCATCCTCAACAAAATTCCTTTATCCTTTTGAAGGTTAAAGGAGTATCCTGGGCCAAGAAGCACAGCAGCTAGGACTGATGCATACTCTGATATTCTCTAGCAAGTTCTTGGTGCTACTAAACCAAATAGTGAGTTATTCATACAAAAGAAGCAATTGTCCCCTCTGCAGGGACAAGCAGGAGAAAGATACTGAATTTCCCTTTCCCAGATGATTAAGATGGTCTCCTGAAAAACAGAGAAGAATGACTGCAAGTCTTTGCAGGAGGACTAATGAAGACTGATTTCTTGCAGCTCAAGTACAATTCCCCAGCTCCTCACCCATCCCTCCTTCCTCCCCCTGCAGTAACCTCAGCTCCACTCCACGTCCTCAGCTGCCTCTGCAGGAAAAGAGAAGGCTGTGTGCTGCTGGAGCTGGAGCCAGCTGGCCACTGCCAACAGTGTTGGTGAGCATGAAGTAAACAGCCCCTGCATGGGCAGGGGATATCAGGCACACCAAGAATCCAGGAATTTTTGACATTCCCACCTTTCTCTCAGATTTCATTGGAGGTAATCGATGAGTTAGCAGAATTATTGCTGAAAGACATATTTCTGAGACAGCATGTGGGTAACTTTTCTTCTAAGGGAAAAAAAACCCTCAACAGGTTATATATACAACCTTAACTAAAAGCCAGGCTTTGGGAAGCTAGAAGAACTGGGATGTCTATAACCCTACTGAGCAGAAGTCCAAGCATCGATCTGCTAGTGCTGCTGCTCTTTGACCTCTTACTCCCTCTGGAACAGTTATTCTTGGTAAAGGGCTTGCAGGTCTGTCTTCATGTTGCTGAGTTCTTCAGAAGCTATGCTTCACATGTTGGACTCCTGCTTAGGTTTGAGAAACATAGGTTTCAGCAGGTCATTCCCATATGGCTAAGAGGCATCACAAAAAGTCTACAAAGGCAGTGAATTAATCATGTACTCAAATATTTCTTGGGGGGTGGCAGCTATTGCTTTCACAACAAGTCAGACTCGATGCAAGTAGAGACGTGGACAAACTATATCTCCAGACTCACTTCTAATTCCAAGTTCTCCTCTGTTTTTACAATGAAAAGAGTAAAAGCCTACTTTACACACATGGAAAAAAAAAGCATTTGGCTGTGTTCAAAAGTTCTTTCACAGCTGACGTATGGACTCTAACTTTTTAAGTCAAATAGTCGTGCTAGAAAAGCATACTTTGGGCAAAACTTTGTAACTTTGGCTTTAGCAAAGTATAAAAGGATTCTGTTCCAGGGCAGCACACTGAGAAATACAACTTGAGGCATCTACTTTGTTCCAGCTTTGAAGTCCTTGAGATGCACTATAAGGAGGGGCTTTGAAAACTCCCAGGACCCTTGTTTGTAAGTGGCTAGGCTTCGCGAACGAAGATCCAAGGAGGGCTCCATCCACACTCCTCNTTTGTAAGTAGGGAGCTGCCAAAATGCCAGATGCAGTTCATCATGCCAGGAGGGGATCCTGCAGGAAAACAGGCAGGGATGAGGCCAGCACTACCCTGCAGCCAGAGGCAGGACCAGGCTAGTAGGACCCTGAGTTTCAAGGCATTCCTGGGACCCCTCACTAGTTCTACTGAGTTACCTCAAAGTCCTCCTGGTCAAGGGCAATCCCCACATTATCATCAATTTGCTTTAAAGCAACCTTATGCCACCTGGATAATAAATCACACGGATTTCCAGCTATAGAGTTTAACTCTCAGTGACAGGTCACATTTTTAGTCCTGAATGTTCCTGATCTAATAAATACTCATTTGGCCAATGGCTCATCAGTCACAGATGCACTAGCCAGACTGTAAAAAAACCCCAAACAAAACAAAAACCAAACAACCAAATCCCAGTGGACTAAATTAGATGTGAATGTAAAAAAGACTCAGGAGCTCTGGAGTCAGTGCTGGGAGTCACCATGAAAAAGAGATTTCAAATCCTACCCTAAGTAGAAGTAAGGTGAAATGCAGGTGAGGTGGAACAGAACTGCTCTTATGGATTTTAAGGAAATACTGCAACAGGTATTAAATAATTTGCAGGTTGACTTTAAAGATTAAAGAGAAAAAATATCTACTCAAACAAATAAATTAAGGAGATTTACTTATTGCTATTTTGTGGCTCATTACCCAGTCTCAAGACTTAAACTTGAAGCTTAATTTAAAAATGTAGTCTGGAAACAGAGGTTCAAATAAAAGTATATTGAAGTCCTGACAGTCTCAAGAGTTTTACAATTTGGAAAGTTGGCCTTGCTTCTGCAGGAGGAGTTCTTTAACATTTGTCTAGAGTAGTTAGTAACATTTCTTTAAAATATCTAAAACTAATTTTTAAATCAATGACCTTCGCAAAGCATTATAAATGCAATAAAGTCTTAAATACAACTTTTCTACACATTGTCAAGCTATTAAAGTTCCCACTTATGAGTATTACTGAAAAACGTATACAAAATCTCATTTTTAGTTTGATTTTAGAAGAACAGATTTAAGGTTTCCAATTAAATAATCCTTATGCTAATTCTAGTGAGGAAAAAGAGAAGAGTCTCATAACACCTATTTTCAGATGAGGGAAAAGATAAGCTATTTTATAGGCAAATATAAAAGATTTCATTTAATTGTTCCTGAGGGAAGAAGAAGATTTGTATGCAAACCTCTTGCCAGCTGGGAGTGACTTTAACATCCTCATAGTTTTCCTTTCCAAACATTACAGGTCTCTTCCAACCTTAGTGATTCTGTGATTAGTTGATAACTGCACCTTCCTAATGAACTACTGAACACCTCCATTCCCTGGAAAAGTCAGCAGAAGCCAGGGGTGGTGAGACTTGCCTGTGGAAGTTGCTCACTGTTCCATTGCAGAGAGAAGTGCTTGACACCTCAGAAGTCCAGCAAGACAAAAAGAAGATTTCCCCAAAAATAGTGCTATAAGATTTCTTAACCTACCATCAGCAAATTCATTTTAAACAGGCATGCAGTGACCAAAAAGATCATGCCAATGTGTCTCTATGAAACATCCTTTGCTGATCATTTCAGCTCCATGCTGTTCCCATGGCAAGCAGTAGAAGCACATAACTCACTGGCACAGCCAGGCACTCAGGCACGACAAATAATCCATCATCAGGCAGCTTAAATTTCATCTCTACATTTTACCCTGTGGGAAAAATCTACAGGGTGTCCTGTAAGGGAAAGGCATTTCAAAATTGCATTGTCACAAACACAAAACCCATGCCACCTATTTGCAAGGAGATTGGTCTCAAGCTAGCACAGCTGGCTTTTAGGCTGCACCACAAAGACCTTTTTCTATGCTCTCTCATCCTCTTGAGCATCTCTGTGAATTTTTCTCAGATTAATGTATTCTTCTCTGTGCCTAGTTAATTTAGCCACTTCACAATTTAGATACAAATCTGCAGCTCCTCTAATTTAGCTAATCACTTCATACAGTCTAAACACTTCACTAACCCCCTCAAGAAGGCAGATTTACTGCAGACTCTTTAGACAAACCTTAAGTGTAGAAAAGGGAAACATCTAAGCAGCCTAGTGGAGTCAAAGCTAGGGACATATACTCAGCATTTTGGCTCCTTTGCCACAGACCTTTGCAGTTTGCTGTGTCACACACACCCCTTCATGTCAGCAGATGTGTGGAAGGGCAGCAGAGGGTTGGACTTTTTCTCTTTGCCTCCTGAATTTGCACTATGGCTTCGAGAGCTCAACAGAGAGAATTCAAGGAGCACAGTTGTGCTCACCAGTCCTGTAGCTTTAATGACCTGCTCCTCTTCAGGTGCCAATTATGCTCTTCTGAAGAGGTGATTTCATTTGTATTCAGCTGTTCACATGCTCACCCCAGGTGCATCCAGGCTGTCACCCTGTTCCCATGCACCCTTCATCCACAACTCACACTGTGTTGCCTTCCAAAGCAATGGGGTTCAAGTATGACTCATGGCCTCAGGGAATAACTGTAGCTTCAAGAAAACCCTGGTGCATGTTTGGGGATGTAGTGGACTTAGCACTAGAGAAATCAAAGTAGAATCATAGAATGGTTAGGGTTGGAAGGGACCTCTGGAGGTCATCTAGTCCAACCCCCCTGCAGTGCCCAGGGACATCCCCAACTAGATCAGGTTGCCCAGAGCCCTGGCAAGCCTCACCTTGAATGCCTCCAGGGATGGGGCCTCAACCACCTCCCTGGGCAACCTGTTCCAGTGTTCCACCACCCTTGTGGTGAGGAACTTCTTCCTAATGTCCAATTTAAATCTACTCCTCTCCAGTTTAAAACCATTGCCCCTTGTCCTTTCACTCCAGGCCTTTGCAAACAGGCCCTCTCCAGCCTTCTTGGAAGTTCCCTTTAAGTACTGGAAAGTCACTAGTAGGTCCCCCTGAAGTCTTCTCTTCTCCAGGCTGAACAATGCCAGCTCCTTCAGCCTGTCCTCATAGGAGAGGTGTTCCAGACCCCTGATCATTTTTGTGGCC